>JABFQC010002527.1:0-15902 GCA_022817085.1 Psilanteris sp. ZL-2020
CAAAAATGTCTTCAGTCAAGACATTTTTATAGAAAAGATATTATAAGTGTCTTATTATTAGATACTATTTATGTCTTTTGCATGAAAATGTCTCGGTTCAAGACACTTGTTTTAGTAGTGTATGTGCTGCCGAATACCCATCTTTTAAAATTCTAACAAAACTAACTTACGAGATCGGGAGGGGGGGGGGCAGTAATATAGTTATGAGTAAAATATAGGAATGTATTCAAAAGCACCACTTCCAAAATTTATACATATATGGATTTCTTTTTTTTTCATTAAAATGGTAGTTATTATTGATTTCTATAAAAAGGAAGTCCCATAACAGAGCTTTTAATTTGTACATTACGTAATATATATAAATTTATATTATTTTATTAAATAATAATAATAAATAATATTATTATTATTATATAATAATAAATGTATTTATTATTTTATCATTTTTATTATTATTATTTATTTTTACAAAATACGTTAAATGACATATGCATTTTTATTCAATTATTATTATCATTAGACGCAAAAATTTCAATTTCATCGTAAATTATTTTCCTCACCGATTGTCAAATATGGAATAAATTATTGCGACATTGTGCCTGCCATAATTACAATATTTCAGATCCAAAAACGCTCTTATGTAATGTTATGAATACGGACGGATTAATTTGTGTACAATTTAATATTATTTAATAAGACATTTGACACAATAAATGTGCGCTTTAAGTTCGGGCGGTGGGAGTAAATATACGCTGTGGTAATATATTTGCAGTGCTCTTCCTAGACTATGTAGCTTCGCGCAAAGCTGCATAATGCATTGGATCGAGGTTGGCAGAAGAGACGTCGGATAGTATGACATCGCATCCTTTCTCCAGTCTCACGATTACGTACATTTATAGAATAATACACGTGGATACCGGAATTCTGGTGAAATATAAAATCAAGTTTACTCGTGTAAACATAATAAAACGTACGAAAATTTGCATTTTGCGAACCATAGCGGAACGTCTGATAATTAACTTAAATCATTAAATTCGAAGAATTTCGATTGCTTCGGCAATTGCAAGCGTCATTAATTCTGTTAATCAAATTTGCCTCCGATGAATCGGCATACACTACGAACCGAAGACAACGATGTTTTGTGAAACGAATAAAAAATCGAACTTAAAAGTTGCATCGATAATGAATGTGATATTTTATATAGTGGTAATAAGTTCAACGGTATCAATATCAGAATAAAATTTCGACTAATTTGTGGGGATGAATGGCGTAATCTAGTTTACAGTGAGTTATTAATATTGTCGAACGTTATATACGCAATTACTTTGGACTCGTTGGTCACGATAAGGCGCAATTAAAATTCTAGTGTAATATATTTGTGCAAAATATGTAATACGTACCAGCAAAAACGGCAGTGCTGTTATGCTGCGGATCATATGGACAAAGTCCTAGACCGTCCATATCGACGTTGCTCACGAATGCACCATCCTGAAACAAAAACAAACGTCATCAATTCGTAACAAGTATATCAATTACGTTGTATTAATCTAAGAAACTCGATACGCATGCAAATGTAAACAATTGCATGTACAAATGTAAACAATAACAATAACATACGGTTACCAAGGTCAGAGCATTATTTTGTAAACAATGTCGGCGCAAAAAACATTCCACAGTAATATTTTGTTTCGACTGCGTCATTACGCTCGGATTTAATATATTTCTGTTGTAATTTTCACAACTAATACAATATTCTGAATTAAGCAATTCGGAATAATAATTGCAATGAGAAATATTTAGCAACGCCGATGATTTCGGGCACTAAGTGAAATCTGAAAATTTGATCGCACTCGTTGTGTCCATCTTGATATTATATTAAAAGGGCTATAATTAAGTTGGGACCAGGCGAAGCGCCAATAACGGTGCCATTGGGGCTGTGTGACATTACGGCACAGCGCGCCATTTTCGCGTGAAATTTCAAAGTTTGCGAAAACGTGGCGCGCCGTTGTCGCAACGCGACTATCTATTTAGCGATAGCCGGTGTTGACAATGGACAACGGGTAATACCCGTTTGGGTTTATCGCGAAACGGAGTGCGCGCGCTGCGCAATAATTTCCTTTATAAGCAGTTCGCGCGGCTTCCATTATGGCGATAATACCGACCGTCCCGTCGATGAGCGCAGCGGCCACCTACATTATATACTTATATATATATATATATACATATATAGAGGTATATTCATGTGAAAAAGTATAGATTACGGGGACGGCAATGCCCCCGGTTTACGGTTCGTCGCGCTTCAATGCCAGCGCGGACCCTCGAATATCTTAATGGAAAAGTTTGTTCGATTTCGGCCATTAACGCGGTCTTCTTCGGCATAGCAGTCTGTCCAATGACGACAGAAAAAGCTTAAATTTTCACGCGACTCGGACGGATGCCCCTTTGTTTAATCGCTCGACAAATGCATGGACGCGGCCATTACGCGCGAACACATTTAACGAAATTCGGTTTGCATAATGAATGGCGAAAGAATATAGATTCGCCAATGGCGGATAATAATGGCAATGCTAGAAAGCGCGCTTAATGCACTTACATTATTGATATTCAAGGGTTGTTTGCATTTCGAAGCATCTTGCTTTAACCCCTTGAGTGTTACAAATTCGTACAATACAAATATCGGATTAATTGACAGCATTTGTCGAGAGAATTATTTTTATTGCTTATTCGAATACACCCTTCTTTGGAGTGTTCGAGAACTAGGAATTATTATTATTATTATTAGTTACGTCAATTATGATCGTTATCATTATGGTTATTATTACGATTAAAATTATTAATTAGTAATTATCAAGGACTTATAAGTTGCTTGTCGAAACGATACAAGTGCGGAATTAAAAGAAAATCATATATATATATATATATAAACGACGAATTTTTTTCAATCCGAAAAACCATTGTTAATGATGTCTATGAACGCATTTCTCCTATCACGGCAAAATTTTAATTGGACAAACGAACCTGAAACGACAACAGACCGTTGCCATTTAAGACGCGGCTTTTAAATATTAATGTCCGGCGTCGCAAACAAATAGCCAGTGTAATTTTATTTCCAACCTCACGAACTCGTACGATTTCACCCCCCGGCTCTAATCGAGCGCTACTTTTTCACCGACATTTTAATAATAGCCGCGCCGGGGAACTGAAATGAAAAGCCCAAGCGCGGTCGTAAAAAATGCTTAATACGCTGTAATTTGCATCGCGGTCACGGTGTCAGCAGAAACAAAAAGAAACAATGGCGCGAATGCGTTCGCGTACGCCCCGTTCCCGTGACCCCGTCATCTTTCGATTCGCTCGCGTCGCAGCGCCGAAGGGCCGAGAAAGTCGGACGAAAAGCGCGCCGCGGATTTCTCCGGCGTCACTTTTGCGATCGCCCCGCGAACCGGAAAACAAATAGCGATGGCACGCGGTGCTCTTTAACGGCGACCGCGTGACCGGTCGATTTATGCGCCGCTATTTCATTGCGAAAGGAATAACATTTTTTGCCGCTGCTGTTTAGCCGCCCGGATAACCGATTTATTGTGCCGGGCTTATAAAATGATACGCGCTTGTTAGTTATTTTAGGGTCAATTTATCACCGAAGATAAAGTTGAATGCTTGATAAAGCATGCATTGGCTTGATTGAATTATTGGCGGATTTCAAATGCATTTGATTTTTCGCGCGCGGTGCGTTTGTACGCCGAAAATATATACACATAAATATATATATATATAGATATATATTTGAGACGCGGACGTATTGCTTCGATACCGGCGCGTAATCAAATTTATATACACGGATTTTATTGTCAATGACAATTCAGAACCGACAATTTATGTTGCGCTCTGGGTTCAACGTAGTTCCGGACTATAGCTAATTTATGCGAAGCACACCGTAATTGTGTAGACCCGTTTAGCTTTTCTTTCTGAAGTCATCGGGAATGTTTCAAACGAGGGAAACGGCTTATGGTCCGCTTCCGACGAAGCGCAAAGAAACGCCATTTCAAATTTATGGAACCTTCATAATTAATACAATAACTATTTTATTCGTTAGTTTTTGGCGAATAATAAGGATTTGTGTACTTTTTGCGCGTCTTTTTATGTTCGCCGTCGTGTATTGTCTTATATTTCTTTATTTTTCGATTACTTTTCATTATGTTCGGTTTAATATTCGGTTGGTTAACTATAACGGACGTGGATATTAGAATTTGTATTTATCATCATTATTTGCTTTCAAACTCGAAATTGTTCTAGCTGTAGAGATAAACCTCGTTGTTATCGTTATTAATAAATGTTATTTGCTAATTTAGCAGAATTTGATGTTGCACTGTGGTGGACGGTCATAAACACAAATACATTTCAGCTATTGGCTGTCGTTGATTGTATTAAAAATTACATTTGTCCGCCTCAAGTTTGCGGCAAATTCTATATCATATCGCTTATAAACTACACTTGAATAATACGGACACGAAATTAAAAAGAACACACAAACACACACACCTTCAAAGCGTATTCTTCTCCTAATTGGCCAAACGTTGCATTTTACTTCAATTACCCCTTCCATGTATAACACAAAAATGCATCGCCGGAGCATATCAACGGAATATTCACGAAATTTCACCAACGACGGAATTGCAATTGTATCTCGATGACTCGCTTTCGTCTATTTTACAAAATATTTTCACGACGAGGACACTTGCCGCGCGCACCTGACCTCAAAGTCTCCAAATAAAGAAACCCCGAAAGCTCATCGCGTTTTGTCCGCATCCGTGCCACGGGACTGGCGCGCTTCCTTCGCTTCGGCAGTTTTAACGCGGCATTCTTTGCACTCGAAGTAAATCCGATTTACGTCAAAAAGTGGAACAAAAAGGCCACGGATAAAGGACGAAAAGAAACAATGCAAGATTGCGAAGAAAGCGACCGCTCTCGCTCGTGTGGCGCGGCGTCGGCGCTTTTCCCCGCAGGGAAATGTCGTGGTCACGAGAACGCCAACACAATAAATGACCGCGGATCCTGGCGTTCGGTTCATTCATCACAGCCGTGTTACCTGCAAAGATTCCTACTAAAACCCGGACCGACCGAGGCGACGCTCGCTTCTTTTTCATTTTCGATGACATTTCGAAATAGAACAATTGCCAAGGAAAGGAAACGACACCCGGGTGCAAAAATCGCACACGAAATAAACGATCGCGTGGAGTATGAAGGAAAGTAGGTTTTCGGGAAAAAAAAGGAAAAAAAAGACAAATCATCCGATGTTTGTCTATACCGGAAATTCGATCGCAATTAAAACCATTCTTTGCGCCGAAATTGTCGCGCTTTCTTGCGAGTAACGTTCGTCCTTTCTCCGTAGGCCATTTCCTCGACGACGTGTAAGTGATTTAAGGGTGATAATATAGGTATAGTTGGCTTTGAGCGCGCGCGATTTCGACGGAGAATTATCGCAAATATCGCATTCGATGAATCAAACGATTGACTTCTTACGTGCGTTCGAGCTTTCTTTTGAGTTTGAATAATTCCGATCGCTTGAGTGTCGATTCGACGTGATTTATTATCGGATCAACGGGCTTTTTTGACACTGATATGGATTTTTGAGGAAATGGGTTTCGCTTTTCGAACGCCGTTTCAACAGACATAAGATTTATAGAAATGAAATTATAGAATTTTATGGGATTGTTTATAGTGGATTCAAACTTGAGAAAATGCCTGACGTTTATATATTTCAGTTGATTTATTTGTTAATAAAAGAAATGTAATTCATGTTTATGAATACAAACTAATGTCTCAACTGCAGTTAAACAGTTTCAAATGTTGTCGATATATTTGTCAATTATTGTAGTTCGCCAATTGGGTTACGACGGAACTTAAAAAAACATTCCAGTAATGAAAAAATAATAAAACCTATTCGGAATGTAAGAAACGCTTCTCGTATGGCGTAGCCTTTTTTCTTTTAAATATATATATATATATACTGTTTTGATTTAGTACGAAATTGATTTTCGAAGAGAATAGATTGGAACAAATTTTAATCGCCATTGATTAAATGATTCCGCATATAAAAGACAAAATAGCATGCGATACAAAATTATTTTAGTCTATTAATTTTATGATGCGAATAAGTGCTTTACTTAATAAACATGAAAGACTGATTTTATGGAATGACATATAGCTTCAGCAGTAAATTTGATAAAACTGTTATTATTACTGATTCCAAAGCAACATATTCAGAGTCTGTTAGTTTTATGGACTTATAAATAGAATTTATTTCGTCAATAACAAACACATGAGAAAACGCTGACAATTTTTTTCATTTCTAATTCACTTTGCAACCATAAATTCACAATAATAAAGAAAACTAACATTGTTCGTGTATTATAAATTTATTACAATTAGCAGCAATGAAATATGAACTTTTGCGTCGATTCAATTCGACTTTATCTACTTATTCCAAAACTCAATTGCATATATTTATATGTGTATATCCATACAGTCGTATGCATACATTTACACACATACACACACACACATGCATATATATATATATACGCCTTATACAGAGCTGCTTTAGGGACCCGTAAAATTACGATTCTATGAAGCGATGTCAATTTCCAATCATAACAAGATATTTTTTGAATATCGTTCGCGTGGAGATTCGAAAGCTTTTTCAGCTTAACATTTGAAATGTAAAATCATCAGCGATCGCGCTGTGAAATATGTAAGTTTGCATACAATTTTCGCGAGAGCGTGCAGATAGCGCATAGGTAGTGAATGCAAAAGTATCAGAAATATTAACGTAACGTATTTCTTTGACCGTTTTGCGTTCGTCCCGGGAATGGCGGAGTGTTAAATGACGCGAGTCTGAAATGCGTAGTAATGCAATTTTCTTGGACAGCTGCAAATTTCTCAGCGCGCAAAGGGTTTTTGTAAAATTCATTCGGCGAAGAAAGATTGAAGGCAAAATAGTCCCGATCTAGTTTCGATACGTCGACGATGCTCGATTCAAATGAATTATGAATAAAACGGAGTTCAAAATATTCGCGATCGAGTGCATTTCAAGGTAAAGATTGGCCGTGGATCTGCGCGCTGTTTTTTACCGTATGTTCGAGCACTATAATGTTTCTCGTCGTAGCAACAGTATAGTCATCCTTCTGGGAATTCCGAGAGAAAGAATCCGCTCCCGTTCAAATCAAATTTCATACAAGCTCGGGCTACAATTTGCCTTTCTTTTCTGCGTTCCTTTTATTAAACCACTTTTTTGAACTTATTTTCGAATAACGTATATATATTTACGCGCGCGCACGCCGAAACGATAATATGTTGACTTATTTTGTATATTATATAACTGGATATTTTTATTTCCATCGCAAAGAAGTTGTATTTTATTGACCCAAGAATTTGTTTTGACGACAGACCTTTTCAGATGGATCAATTGAGCTGTGCATTTTTTGAATCCGTGCTCGGACGCTTTTGAACGCAGAATCAACATAAAAGTAAAGAAAAAATGGCTTTTCAGGAATTTTGGTGGTTTTCGCGACGGTTGCTTATTCCACGAAGCGTCAAAATTTGCGCTGCGTTTTGCCAGAAAATTAAAAGGGAATTTGATATTAAAGTATAATGATGTGATTGATGGAAGCGTTTACTGTGTCAGAGAATGTTAATAGACAATTGAAACTTAAAGTGCATATAATCCATCTTATCAAAATGGTTCAAAATCTTTTGTTAAACATACTTTTTAAGTGAGTCATGATATAACGCGTAAGATATCATACTCTTTTATGAAGATTCTTGTCAAAAACAATTTGAAAATTGTGTCACTGTTTTCTTTGAATAATTTATTATTGCTGTAAATGTGAATTTTGTTTTTTGTTAAGAGACAGAAGGGTTCAAAATTCCAGTCATAGAGTTTGGTATATATTTTGGTACAGATAAGTAATACCCCAACGAACTTTCGTGCAAGATATAGTGAACGAACTATTCAGATAATTATTTAATAATTTATTAAATATACTGCACGAGGAAAAACATCAATGTTAAATCGACATTGTATACTCAATGTTATTCTCGCAATGTTAATTTGAATTAGATACAATGTCAAAATTACATTGAATCAGTGTTAATTTAACATTAGTTTAACAAACTTGAGTCAATGTTGAGTCTATGCTGATTTAGCATTGATACTTTTCCCCGTGTGTATTCCGAAGAGTATATATAACAATATTAGGATTATCTTAAATATTAATGGAAAAATGTATGAGCAACTTTTTTTTTTAAATTGACTTTTACATTTTATTTAATTACGAACACGTCAGTCGTTGTATAATTTTTTTTATTCCGTACTCTTTTCATAATTAAAGAAATTGATTAAATTTCATCAGACGTTTCGTCAAAGTTATAAAAATATCAAAGTGACAATTTGAGTTGTCCGAAATTAACAGATGATGTAATTATGGTTATATCATTATTTTATTTATATATAATAAAAAAAATAATTGAAATTTATGCCATCAACATTTTGTACTTTTATAAAAATAACCTATATCAATTAGCAGAGCGTTGTAATAAATCAATTTATTGATAATTTTTATGCGACAATTAAATCTCGTTAAGAAGTGATATTGAGTATAAATGCGGTGTAAATTTTATCATAAATTTTAATACTTATAGTAATTACTGTTTTTATTGATAATATTCAAATACGAGGCAACGATTTATAACGAGAACAAATTAACTATTTAAATAATTTAATGACTTTTTATTTATATTTTTCAAACTTAATAGTTTCTTCTATAATTCCTTTTCAGAATTATATTTCCTTTCATCTGACTGCCTAGAACAAATGACATATGTATTTTTTAAGTAGACATAGCTAATCGAATAAGTATATCCACGTGCAAAACTGTAATCCGTTGCGAATACATTTTGCTATGACTGATCAACAACTCCAAAAAGAACATTTAATAAACTGACTTTTGCAAAAGTTGCACGCATCTGATGATTCTGCAGCAAATAATATTGTACCACAAATTACTGGCAAACAAAAAGCGAGTATGTGCATAGCATGTTCATGTACATATGTATATATATATATATATATACAGTGTGAGGTTTTTCGCATTCTTGTAAACCGCATCGCACTGTTACGTCCATAACCCCGTAATATCAGTCCAGCTGCTCGAGACGTTAGTTTTATCTCGAGCTGGTCCGAGAATCATAATCGGACAAAAAGTGCCGCGAGCCGCAGTTGCGACGATTTTCGGGCGCGGCCTACGTGGGGTCCCAATTAGCGCGGCTTAGCGACGCAAACGGACGGCTATCTTCTCGCGCATTAAGTGTAACGCGCGGCCGATCTGAAATCGGAAACGTAATTCACCGGCGTGGATTTATTTTTGCGCGCGTCTTGTTACAGCGCGCGGGAGCGCCCCGATTGTTTCGTCATGGCTCACGGAGAGTGATTTATTGCGCGACGAGTTCTTGCGCAAAGTTTTAAGTTTGAAGCACGAGACGCTCGCGTTGGAAGGATGACGACTGCCTCGCGAAGAAACGTCTGCTCTTGCTCGCAACAACGCTCGACTAAAGCCCCGCGTAACGCGCCTGCCGCAACTTTTCTAATTAATGATAATTAGTTCGGAAGTTTAATGCCCAGATAACGAATAATCCGTCTGTTCGTGTGTATGTACTATTTCATGCCGCGTCTTCGTTCCGCCGCATCCTTGTGCTTTGTAAATATTCCGATAAAATGATCCATTGTTTGTGAGAAAAAATAAGTTTACCGGTTGTTTTCGCGACGTTGCTTGAAACTTAATTAATTCGATCGCGAGGCTGAATTTCGGAACGGTCCAATCGGTCGTTTGCAGAGTGTTTCCGTATTTTTTCATGCTCAATTTTTCTTATGTCGCGCGAGAAATACATGGAAGGAGTAATCCTACAAATTTGACCAAATTAGATAATACGTGTAATTTTTTATGTAATTGTGTAAGTTTTAGATTTTTGTAAATTAATTAAAAATTTTTTTGTTAAAATTTGTCACAATTATTACGGATTATGGTATTTTTCTTACTTTTATCGTAAACGTCGTAAAATTTGCAGAATTATATTTTAGACGACACTGTACACAATTTTTGTATTAAAATTAAAGGCCATTATAAAAGCGTCTAGTCAATGTAATGTATAATAGTTTGACAATTTAAATCTATTACCGTTAAAATAAATGGAAAATTTCTTAAGTATAATGCCAATTTAGAAAGACATTAATTCGCATGTGTATAGTAATCTTAATGCAAGTGTAAATGAAAATTAATTCAGCTTACGAAATCTTACACTTATGATGTATTTGTACCGTAATTCATTTTTAAAGTTAAAGATAAATAAATAAACATTACATTAAAATACATTAAAAATCAAAATATTCTGCAGCATGTGAAATTTGTGGATTACGCACAAACAAATACAAATTAATATATTTATCAATTAAAATATAAGTTCGATTAAACCACGATTTAAATTTGATGCAAGGCGTTGTAAAAATTTAAAAAGTATACTTTGCAAAATATGATATTATATTGCAAAAGACTTTCACCTGAAATATACCACTGTAACGCCAGAAATATGGTAATTTATAATTAACATTTTCTCTCTGTACATTATGCAAAATGTCATTATAATGCTAGATTGCCATATTTTTGTAACCAACTAAAAAGGACACATCAAATATAAACTTATAAAATAAAATGATATATATATGTGTGATTACATATTTTCATTAACTCTTTTTTTAAATTTCTGCCATAAGATTAAAATCTTAAACCAAAATGACATTTTCCGAGCTCTATGATTTATTACGATAACTTAATTTGATGTAATATATTGTAATATAACGTAATTTAATGTAATATAATTTATGTTAATTGCGGTCATAAACATTAGCGGATCAATATATATCTTTAAAGCTGTATCAATTCAGTCCGTCTGTGATAAAGGTTACGAGAATACAAAATTTAACAGAAAAGATTCAGAAGATAACTTCAATTACTTTTTTAAATGATATTACATGTAAAGAATCGTTTACTCAAAATAAGTTTATTTTAGATTTAACAACTATTTTCTTAGCAACGCGCAAAGATTTCGTCTCAAATTTTTGCAAGCGTATTAAAGTTTTAGATTAAATTCGCGCACTATTCCATTTAAAACAAAAAAAGTAAGTCGTGAAAAGGGAAAAAAAAGGTAAAACATAATAAAGTTTAATAGAAAAATTGCGGCACAAAAGGCAATTTGTGAAATAAATTCGGGATTTAAAATAAATATTGGCGTTTTGTTTACTTCTATTTATCCACTTTTATTAACCGTTGTAAACGTTTATAAAGATTAATATATAAAGAACCTTATATGGTCAAATCGCTTTCATGCGAAATGAAAAGCGAAATATAACGCTGGCAATGGTTGAAAGACACCGCCAAAAAGTCTCGCGTTTATCCAGATTCCGGTCCACTCGAAACGGAAATCACTTTATTATTAGACACGTATCAAATTCATTATTTACCATTCAATTTTTCTAATCCATATTTCACGTCATATACAGTAAACATGACGTAAACATCTGATCGCGTTATTTCTTAATAGTCGCGAATCAATTTTCGTTTTATTATTTAATCACAAAAAAAAGTGTCAAATTTTCCATCATTTTAATGTCAAACGCAAAACTCGAAACGAACGATTAATTCAAATTTCGTAGGTTTCAAATGAATTCTGACGAAGAGTGATCGGTGTAATATCGAATGAATGTCGCCGCGTTTAGATCAGTTCTTCAGTTCAATTATCTATGTTTACCCAAGTGTGAATTTCACTCCACCGGGAAGCTTCGTTTATTAGAATTGTTAGTAGGCGCTGTAAATCGTCATACACGAAAAATAAACTGAGATGCGTTCAACAAGTGTCATTTAGCATACGGAATATGTTTTACAAAGAAACATAACGCGCACGTAAATATTTACTGTCAAATCAAAATACGTCGGCAAATATAATGTTGATACGTTGTTTCGTTTTAACTTTTATACGCGCCGTATCTCGTTTATTAACTAAATATTTGTCGTTAATTCGCGCTTCCATTTTTAATATTCCGCGTCTGTTGAACCGGAATGTAAACCGCGCGTGCATCAGCAATGTTAATACGCGAGTGCAATTAATAACCTAATATCAACTTTTAATATTCGCTCGCACATCATCGCCTTCGCATGTCAATATTAATGCCAGACAAATCATTCGTTTGAGATGGTATTTTCAAAAGCAGGATTGATAATAAATTAAGTTTTCAATTCGGGCTCCGAATTGTTGCGGATTTAAAAATGCACTTAAATCCGGACAAAAAGTCGAAAAAAAGGGACATCGATTGAATTGAAAAAGATTGTTCTATTTTCCCTTTACTTTGGTCCGCGTTTCAATCGGATTGAACAAAGGTCGAGTGGATAAATAAAAATGTGTCTTAAACTTGACGCAAAATACTCATGTTAAATTATATATATTGAATCCGAGAAATCAGATACAAGCGGCGCATTCGGTTCGGCTGTTTGTTTTTCTTTGATTTAAATAAACTGCTTCCTTCGATTTGAGAGATATCGACAAAACCGTCAACGCAATAAATATAACGGCGTTGCAGCACAGGTGCGAAGCACGTCGTTTTCATATTCTCGAACGAAATGAAAAGTAAACGCGCGCGCGCGCGTCTTTTTTCGTCGATTATTTATCAACGAGCACTTCCGGGGCAAATGCGCCGACCAAAAAACGTCGACTCTGGCGCGCTCGAATAACTCGCAAAATTTCTCTCCCTCGCATCGGTCGGGGAAGCAGCTATATATCTGCGCCCCTTGCTAAGTTTGCCGCGAAATTCAATGGGGTGTAGCAAACCGAGTTTACACTTAGTTTTGCGTGATCGCGAGTAGTTCGATAATGACATGACACGATGTAGTGTGTGTGTGTGTGTGTGCGCGCGTCGTAATATAACGCAAAGACGCGCATACATAACAGGCATCATCTCGAAACTTGCGGCATGTATAAGTCGTTTCCATCAAGTTTAATCAACTGTGCCAATTTACGGAAATGCGATTAAAATTGTTTGTTTGTTGAGGGGGGGGAGCTCGTTACTTTATTATTCGCGAGTTTCGTCCGCGCGCGATATACGTCACGTTTCTTCGCAAGAGTAGTCGCACGCGCGGTCGCGAGATTTCGATAAACAAAAAGATTCGACTGTAAAAGATTTCGGAATTAGCAGCGAGCGGAATGTGCTCGTCCACATTTCGGTTCACGCGTTTGATTATTCGCACTTTGTTCGGCGGTCAAAAGTTACGAGATGGGTAAATTAACAATTTTAATTCCGTAAACTGCGTAAAAGCCGCGGTTGCGTATCGATAAATCGATGCTAAAAATACACATTTCGGTATTAACATATCACGAAGGGATGCTGATGGGTCGAAAAATATTGGCCAAAATTCAACATTATCAATGATTTGTTGGCGAACGTGCGTGAATATTGCAAAATAAATATTTATTATATCAGTGGACACATTAAATTACAGGTATAAAGCAAATTATTCTCGATGCGGATATGGCATGATCGGTGCAGGTTTATGGTCTATTAAGTGGTTCACAAAAAATCTATCAATTATGTACAATTTACAAAATGTTTGAATAACAATTTTGATCACGTAATTCCGACGCGACTGAATCGGTGCGGTTTGCGAGCGTTTCCTAAGGTTTTTGGTTCGAATGAATTCACAATATTTGCGAATGTTAAATATGTGTCGGTTGAATATTAAATGAATAAACAAGTTTTTTTTTTAAAAAAATACTACTTTGTTTATTGTAAAAGTATAATATATGCAGTTTCTTTCAAACCATCATATATCGTAATCATTGAAATGAAATAAAAACCAAAAATAATGACAAAATATGTATTCGCGTTAAATAAAGTTAATTAGATAATATTTACTGAATCCCATGGCTAAGTTATTGGAACAAAGAAAACAAAAAAAATCTACTCGTTTAGCTTTGCTTTTGTAAGATATAAAAATGAATATAAAAATACAAAATACGAATTGTTATAAGAATAAGCTAATCCAAGTTAGGGCGGACCGCGGGACCCCGAAATGAATACATTACTATAACGCCATGAATCATATATAATGAAGCGCGCTATAATCCTTTCATAAATTCACATTACCGGGTGATAAAAATATCGAGAGTGTAAAAATTTTTTTGCGCCACTTGATATACGCGGCATCCGGCATACGCCGGTTATCGTTATTACAACTCGTACGAACTAATCCAAGCCAAAGTATAGAACTGTGCGGGAAAGTACTGCAGGCAAGAATCTTATCGGCCCCCGAAGTTCCGTAAATCATCCAGATGCGCTGCTCCTCCGGACTAATGGACCGAAGGTCGTGTCTACGGCATCTCCTCGACCCAACCCCGCTCACGGCACACGAAAGACCAATTCTTTTTTCCAACTTTCCTTTTTCCAATTTCCACGATTTACTTATATTATCGGCAAATGTGGCTGCGGAGTTACGAACGGGGCTCCTTTTCCCATGGCCAACTTTTTCCGATTCCGTCAAATTAATTCTCGTCAAAAGTGCTCCAATTTCAATCGAACTGATCATGCAATCAAAGTGCCGCGCGCGCTCGCGAGCAGCCGGTTTTGTACGGAACTAATTCGATGACGGAAAGATGACTTTCGAACTCACGTATCACAAGTTCGCGTGTAGTTTGTTTCCCGTTGCATATTAGTTTTCGTAAGCGAAATAATGGTATCAAACGAAAACCATTTCTGAATTATTTTAATAATCAATTACAGGATACATTTTTGACGAAGTTTAATTAAGCTACGCTAATAAAAACCTTTCATTATAGATCGTAAAATTAAAAGTCTTAATTATAAAAAATCCGCACAATATGCAATTTGATTCGCGAATACAATGATACAAAAATTGCTATATATTTGTGCGTCTTGTTTGGAACACTGGTATCTGAAATTAAGACACATACAGAATATTTTTTGCTGTATAATATATTTCGCAATCGTAACGTTTCATACTTCGTATTAATCAAATTACTTTCTCCAAATACGTTCATTTATGCGCGGGACTCTATATAGTTTATAAAAACATATGCTGATAAATTGCGATATTATTTATTCTCGTGATATATGGAACAAATGGCACGGCAAACAACGAAAGGACGTAAGATTAATCAAACGAAATTGTTGCATTGGCAAAATATATTAATGTTTCGGATTTTCAACTGTATGCGTGTGACATTTTATGCACGAAAATCGCGAGAGCAAGACCTTTTACAGTTTATCGTCGTAATAAAACAATCGTATATTGATACGTCTTGTCCGCCAAAGACGCATTTATTTCCATAACATCATTGCCGACAATCGCATTTATTTAATTCCGTCCGTCGTGCTAAGTTAAAAATAATGGCATATAAATTGGTGTTAATCGAAAATGCATATCTGTCGACGCATACTGCCGCCGCGATGCCAGCCAGTCGTAAACCCGAGAGACTGCGATATATCGATTTGCCGAATCTGCGAGATAATCTTCGATTTAATTAACGAATCATTTTCGTTGGATTAATTCAATTTTTAGCTACAAACCGACACGCCGCTATGTGATGCTTATAGTATATTACGTTAACTTATCGTGTGATTACGTTAACAATCGGGTAATAGGATAAGATTATGAATTACGCGATCGAAACGGACGCATTAAGGTCCGTTTTCGTTTGCGATTTGTCGCCAGCGATGGCGTATTTGTATGCTGTAGTGGAAGAGAGATCAACGATATCATTCCTCTCACTCCCACTCTAGCTTAAAA
>JABFQC010002528.1:0-15902 GCA_022817085.1 Psilanteris sp. ZL-2020
GTAGTAGAATCGAGGGCACCTGAATTTCAAGATTAATAAATACGCTAATTAGTCTTAGAGGATTGATTTAAATGGCATCGATTTTTAGGTCAAACGCATGATTCTGCGTGGAATTTCTGTGTTGATGTAGTTTCATGTTTTGAAATTGGAACAACCAGGACGTTATCATTTTGATTTTAAAATTTTTGAATTGTTTTTTAATAATATTAAATTAAATAAATTTTAATACACATTTAAATTTCAATAAACAAACGCTGTTGTTATTTCAAAAGCACCGATTACCATTCAACAATTATAATGATGTACGAAAAAATGGAAAATAAAAATCAAATTCGAAGTTCAAATGATTTGTTGGAAATACGTTTAAAACAAGTCATTAACTGCATACGAACGCCGTCAACTTTGAACCATCATTTAAATGTGATCTCTGCAAATAGTTACCTTAACTAAGCTTCAAAAATACTACAATAGATTTGTTTCATTAAAGAATGAATTCCTAATTTATACTTCCCGTTTTATTGTCAATTTACTTTATTAATGATTATAAAGAAACTTTAATAAAAAAAGTGACAAATAAATGCAAAAATTAACACTCCAAAATTCGAACTATCATCTAAATTATTTCTTCTTCCTAGTTTCAATTATCAATTCTATTGAAATTGAAAATCTTAAAATATTCCTTGTCCGATATATTAATATTTATATAAAATTAAAAAAAAGAAAAACAAATCCACTTGTTAACTGTAATTATATGAATTGTAATCACCTTCTCTGGGACTGACTATTGCTGCAGGTATTGGAGTACCCAGAGTCGAAGACTTTTGTGTTATCCATCGAAGTTTCTTCCATCTTCACTTAAGCAATTATTCAAAACCCGACGAACAAAAACCGGCAGAACCGAGGACCGTTATCAGTTCACAAACATTCGCACTTTATCCTTAAATTTGTCCCAAGGTCAATTAAATGTCTCTTTAACGTGGACTCGCGGGTTCTAAAATTGAACCGCGTTTTCAATGATTGGTATGAATCGCAAAAAACGTTCCATTTGCAAGGATGTTGTCGAAAAAAGTCATACCGAAACTTTCCTCCTCGGAAGCAACTCGCGCTCGGTAGAGACTCACGCCGACTGTGACTGCGCAGAGCGCGAACGATCTGGCGTGAAGCGTCGCGGCGTTGGCGGTCCCTAGTCGATGGATAGAGGAGGTAGGCAATACGGAAAGTTTCGAACTCAAGGGTTTCGGCAGAGCTCACTCGAACGTAGGATGAAGATGACGAATTCAACGCCGATTCGTTTCAGTCGTGCAATTTGTGGCCATTTTTAGCAAACACTTTATCCCATAAAATCAAATAAACGGGACATTACCGGGCCAGAGAGCAAAATTGTCGCTAAGAAACTTGGCAAATTGCGTGATTTCGCAGATGAAGGAAAAAATGCAGTTTGGTTCTTTGTGGATGGTAAATCCCTAGATTTGGATCATTTTTGTTTTTTTTTTTATTCTTTTTTTATCTAAAAGAAGTAGGGATATGGGTTTTATTATAAACGTCGGCAAAAATATTTATTTGTAGTATCAAATAGCCGCCGCGGGTAACAATACTAAACAACAGGGGTTACTGGTACCATCGAAAAGGTACCTAGACTCGTACATCGCCTCCAGATGAGGTAACAGCTGACTGAAGCTGGGCCTATCCCTGGCTCTCGATGCCCAGCACAGGCACATGGTGTTGTACAATTCCGTTGAAACGCTGACTGGTTTATCCAGACGGCCTCCGTTTAAAACGTATTTCAGCAACTGCTGGTCTGTCATGTT
This sequence comes from Psilanteris sp. ZL-2020, assembly GCA_022817085.1. Taxonomy (NCBI): domain Eukaryota; kingdom Metazoa; phylum Arthropoda; class Insecta; order Hymenoptera; family Scelionidae; genus Psilanteris; species Psilanteris sp. ZL-2020. Next base: position 1,809 of record JABFQC010002528.1, read on the forward strand.
TGAGTATGGGAAATTGCCGAGGGTACCGATCTCCCATAGGACCACCGCGAACGACCAAACGTCGCTTTTGGACGAAAATGCCCCGTCGTACACAGATTCGGGCGGCATCCAACGAATGGGAAGTCTTCGAATGCCACCATTGCCATCTCCCATTATGTAAACTCCGTTTCGGGAGAGTCCAAAGTCCGCGATCTGGAAACAAGTATCTTCTTATTAGTTCTAGTAATATTATATGGACAGTAAATAAATATAATGAACATATATTTATTATAATATATATAATAATATAATAAATATAAAATATAATGAAAATATTACATATATAAAAATATACTGAACTATTATTAAAAAAAAATAAAATTGAAAATTAATTGAAATAACTTATGGTTTGATTTAAGACACTTGTAAATTATAAGATTGTCTTATTATGAGATGAGACATTTCCAGATCATTGAGGTTCACAAGGATTAGTAAATGTTTTCTTAAATTGATTAAAATTAAAAATAGAACTCCAGCAATAAGAATTTAAATAAATAAATAAATAATCCTTTATATATCTTATTGCTATTAAAGATCTATACTAAAAATTGATTTTGAACGTATCCTTCATTTTTGGTGTATCAGCAATGCATTTTACCATTGTATATACAAATTTCATAATAACTGATTAAAAATTTGCCAAGGGTTGCATGTAAAAAAGTTAATATATCACGTAGAAAATAAATTGAATAATGCAAACTTGTCTTTTACTTTCAAAGTGAAATCCGAACTGAGGAGGACGTTCCTTGCCGCTAAGTCCCTATGAATAATTCCTTTAGACTCCAAATGTTCCATACCTCGCGCTATTTGAACTGAGAAGCGCACAATATCTTTGTTCTCAAGCGCTGAAAATTCGTACAGCCATATATAAGTGTCCAACTTGGTACTCATTTGAACTCATTTGACTACAACCGCGTAAAAGGAATGAACTTAATTATTTGTTACTTTTTGCGTTGCTTTTTAACTGTTGCAAGTATGCCAATAAGTCGCCTCCTTCCATGTACTCCAGGATGAGACAAACGGGTCTTTCGGGTAAGGTGCAACACCCAACCAATCCCACTAAATTTGGATGTTCACCGACTGTTTTTATCGTTGCGATTTCTTCCAAAAGCTGTTGACGGGCTTCAGTTTCGTATATTGGCTCCGAACAAAGCGACATCTTTACAGCGACAGTCACATTTTCGTCATCCTGCAAGGAAGCTAAGAAAACTTTACCGAACTGACCTTTTCCCAATTCACTGATGATTTTGACGCGGTTAAAGGATATCTCGTATTTGTCTGCGTTGCCTTTCTGCATAGCTTCCTAAAACAAGGATCATGTAAATACGTGAAATTTGAAATGCACATATATGAGATAATAAAGGATAATTCAAAGATAAACAAAGTAAATTAAAGGGCAATATTTATGTAACTATATTTTATCTGTATTATTAATTCATTAGAATTAGAAATTGATAAATAAAATTATATATTTAAATAAATCGTCAAATCACCTCTATTTCTCGTTCAACGTATAAAATATTTCTATTTTTGAGTAGAGAATCATAGTGTTCAGTTTTGCAATTCTTAATGTCAATGGTAGAAAGTCTGAAAAAGTAAGAGTCCTCAATGACTTTGTATTTTGTAATTCATTTTCATTTAATTTAATATTTGTATAGTTATAGTTGTATTAAAATTGGTTAATTGTTTAAACATATAAATAATTTAAACTTTACTGTGATTTTCGTAGAAAAAGCATATTGAAATTCTTGAAATAATACTTTCGCAGTAAAATGGATAATCCAATGATTAATGAGGATAATCCTATGATTCCTACAGGTAGCACTACCTTCAGAGATATCTATATAAAAAACTACAATCTATAATATTAACAATAACATAAACTTCTCAATTACAGTTTCAAACATATATTTAATGTGTATAGTTTATTAATAAATAAAATCAGTTAAAGGAACTTTCAAACTATAAGATTTATAAAAAGTGATTAATATTAAAATATATTTTACAATTAATTAAAACAAAAAATTTTATTTACAAAATTTTTTTCTGCTTCAGAAATTATAGTAGAAGATCCTTCGTCAGAGAGACATTTATTCAAATCCTGAGCAGTAACAAAGATCCGATTTTCAGGGTTCAGTAAAACATCATACCCAGCTTCCTTTGGAAACCACAAAAAAGAATCTGTTGTAGATGAAGCTATATGTATAATGGTTTTGTTGAAAATGGAGAGTCCATTTTTAGACTTTAAAAGAGGAGTGCCAAAGCTAGAAATATTTTTGAAAACTTGTATGTTAAAAAAAGTGTTAATGGAAAAAATAATTAATAAAGTTAATTAATAAAAGAGTCTTAAGAGACCTAATAATAAAGGCATTTATTTCCGAGATATTTTCTTCTATTTTCCATTTAACAATAATTATACCATGTTTAGTGACAACAGCATCAACCTCTGGAGCTGACAACGACTGAGATGAATTACTGCAACATTTTGTGGTCATGCATTTGGGAACAGTATAAGTTACCTAAATATAATTATATAATTTAATTTAGGATTTCAATATCAGATGAATATTAAATTTCATTATATTATTATTCTAACATTGCAATATAATCTGTTAATAAAACTAACTTAATCCAAAAGTTAAGAAACAATTCCATTACTTTAAACAAAAATAACATGTTTCCATAACGAAGCAGTGTTGTTTTATGGTATTGTTAATATTTTGCTGAATAATATATGTATTTTAACTATTTTTATGTTGGAATTGCAGTTTAATTTCAAATGTAAAGTGTAAAATTAAGAGATTATTTAAAATTTTATAAAAATTCATTAACAAGAATATGTGTTGGAACTGTACACCTTTACCATATGTTCAATTTCAATCATATACCGTTAATCCCTTTTCCCCAAGCTGGGTCCTTGGATTCGCATAAACTTGAACTATGTACGAACAACCTGGAATCACGCTGAGTTCTGATATATCTGATGAAAATCCGAAAAAACGTCTTTCCGGTAAAACCACTTGTAATTGATTTTTTTTATTCGTTGTATAATATAAAGAATTTTCATGGCATTTGTCAGAATCGGGTATTGTAGATATTAAAACACTGCAAAATGAAGTTTCAACAATTTTTTATGTTCATTAGATTATACTTATTATTTAATTATAAATTACATTGTTATAAAAATAAGATGAAATTTTATTGAAAACTGAAACTAAAAAAAGCACTGTATAATCTGATAAAAACTGTTAAATAATTTCAAAATAATGTCGCTTTTCAGAAAATTGGAGAATTATCCACATGCACAAAAAGTATGATACAGTTTTCTTTTTCAAAAGTGATTTATTTCACTAGTAACATATGATGAAATAATAATTAAATGATAAAAAATAAGAAACACCTCATCGATAACATCTGAAACATTGCAATTACAAAAATAGGATAAGAAATATTATAAACTATTGATAACCTTGAAAAAATATAATATATTGATATTTCGCATTAATGATAGTGCACAAATAATCTTACTGAATAATTACTATCTAAACCATTTCATCCATATTTAGAGATTTAACACAAATCAGAAAAACCCCCTCACCTTGCCCAAACGAATGTTATTAAAAATTCAAGTATAACGTTACAAACTTGACACTCAGTCTTACACATCTACTCCATACAACCAATTATAATTTATTTTATCATATCACATTTAACAATACCGAATTCAAAGAACCAAGGTAAAATACATTGATCTAATTCTGTTTTGATCTTCTAAGATAATCTGACCTTTTCCCTATTAGAAAAGATTGTTAACAATTGTTGGTGTAATAATCACAGAAATACGCAAATATTTTCAATCATAACAAACATCTGTCATGCAGCCAAATTTCATGTTGCATTTATTGTCTAAAAATTGCGACATTATACTATTAATAGATATTTCCTACCTATCATTTATCTTACTACTTAACACTTATTTTACCTATAAGATGTTATTCTTCGTACGTTCTCAGATGGAAACCACGAAATATTCAATTTCACTGGACCATTCAGACTTTCCTCCCTAAACGCGACCACGGTCAAGTTGCGCACTTTACTATTGAAAGTAATCGCTGACACAAAATCAACGCAACTGATCAGCATTAAAGCTAATAGTAAACTGTTTTTCGATGACATTTCTCATTGTACCGAACGCGATTCAGACAAACCTCAAAACCAAAATTAATTTACAAAACACTTGACGTCATTTTCGTGCGATCAAGTACACAAATGGGACACAAATTGTTCGATTCTTACTTATCGCATTGAAAACAAGAAATAGATAAGATTGCGGCGTCTTATCTGTGATTATTAAACAACAGTAAGTGTATTAAATAATGTTCGATTGTAATGGCACGCTATTTCACCTGTTTATTTGATTTTCCATCATTACATTTTTATAAAAACTGTCCCAGGGCATTGCAGTACACAACTACCACGCATGATGTTCATATACAAATTTCATTTATTATCAAGTGTAATTCCTCCGTAACTTTCTTACTTACTTAGTAAAGCAAAGCAAGAAACCTACATACACTGTTCACACTATTCTGATTGATGAATATATATATATGTGTGTGTGTGTGGATGTTTGTGTATATGTACGTGTATGTATTTAAATATATATATATATCATTCAATGTTTCAGGATCAACAAATATGATTTATGTACAGTTAAATTGGTATTCCCAGAGTTTTGCGCACAAGCTTCTGTGCAATTTTCTCGAACTTTTTACGATCTTCCCTCCACATTTTTGCAGCATCAACATTTGCTCCACTTTCATCATTTGGTTCAGCTAACATGCTTACCTAAAACAATTATTTATATAATGTATATAATTAATTATAAGTATCATAATACTTATAGTAAACAAAAATGCCAAAATATTAAAGAAATATTCTGATGTTTAAATATATTTACCACGCTGAGTAAAATTTTTTCTACACTTTGCACAGGACTCCATCTTTCTGCACTACTTTCATAACCCATGGGATCATCTCCTGGTGCATGCAATATACTTATACAGACTCGTCCATCTGTATAAACTGAAATTTAATGCATATTTATAACATTAAATTGTAACAATTTAATGTAATATTAGAATAAAAGTATTTATATTTAAATTTATAAATATAAAATATTAACAATATAAGTATTTTCATATATAATAATTAGAAACATATAATAAAGATGATTTGTTAAATAAGCATATGTTTATAAACTGAAAGAAGATAACATCTATAATTTAAAGAGATAAGTTGAAATATTGTAATGATTCTCTGATACATGGACAATGTTCATCCAATTTGAGATAATTTAATTTATCATGATTTAATATTTTCAAGTACTTAATTTTAAAATTAAATCAAAATAACGAGAATCTTGTTATTATATTGATATAAATTGATTAATATGAATACACCCACATTTATTTAGTGTGCTCGTAATATTGATTACCAAAATATAGTTATATAACAAAACATATTTATACTTAAATTTTTGTAATAATTTATTTAATTAATGTAAATAATATAAATATTATGAATTAATGAATATCATTATTCTTATATTTTTAAATTTAATACATACTGTTCGGATGGAATATTTCACAAGTAAATTGCATTTTGGGTGGACTTAGTGGATAATCAGGAGGAAATATCAGTTTTGCTGGAAATACACCACCTTCAAAACATGTTCCTTCTGGACCTCTAAATTAAAAACAAACAGATGTATATGTATCTATATACTTTAGTCAAAATTAATATTAAGATTGAAAAATATAAATATAAATAATATGACTTTTAATTGAATAATAAACAATAAGTAAAAATAAAGAAATGCACAATAAAATGCTTTCATAATTTAAAACTTATTTCAAAATAATGAATTTATTAAACTTACGTTATTAATGCTTCCCATTCAAAGAAATTTTCTTCATTTATTGGACCCGCCATGATTCCTTCAGGTGGATTTAAGGTTAATTCTGCAATGTCAATATGAAATTAATCATTACAATTTATAGTATAAAATAAATGAAATCGTGATATTCTTTCCACCATATGTATAAAAAATAGAAAATTTATTGAATATTTAATTCTTACGTTTATATTCTGCCATCAAACGTCTTAATGCAGAGCCTGCCATTTGTTTTGCTCTTTGACAGATATTTAATAATTAATCAAAGTTTTTTCAAGGATAGATTTTCCAAAAAACACAAATCAAAATATGAATAAAAAAAGAGTAAAGAATAACACAGTAATATGAATATTTGGCAAAGTATACGCTTCTTATTTGGTAAAACTCCACATATTAGTATATACTGTACTAACAAGTCATGTTATAATTGATTGTTGGTAAAGAAGAGTTTTTCTTTATTAAAGTAGCATATATCTGTAAGTAAATTTATAACTATTTTTTTTAAATATTTATTTGTACGAATAATTTACATTTATATGACATAAATTAAATAATTAATTTTTAACATTTGTATAAATAATATAAAAATCTATATAGATATACACATATATACATTTTCAAATATAATTTTTTTGGAATAATGTTTAAATTATACATGTTTTCAAAAATGTACATATATATTACATTAATATTTATTTCCAATATATCAAATATACACATTTTTGAGATTTTTTCCACAATAAACCCATTAACTTCATCTTGTACTGATATCCATCCTACATTGTAGAACAGCCTTTGCTTGCTCTGAGTTCAATACGAAAATTCCAAATTCTGCTAATGTATCATGCCATTGTTGTGTTTCATTCGCTTCCAAAGTTTCCAGCAAAAGTATCACAGTTCCCAGCAATAAATTTAACAAAATGCAACTTTCTCTCATCCTGAAGTAAAATAAGAATTAAATATCAACTAAATTAAACTAAATGTGTCTAATATTTTTAATATTAGAGTGACAAATTTGAAATAACTTACATTGGAAAATAAGACTCAGGTTTATTTGTATACAATCCAAATAGTGGGAATAAGTTCCTGCATATATCAAATTGTAGTTGCGCAGCACCACCCACATTAAATTTATTTCCTAAGACCACTTCTTCAAAGAAATACTTGAAGAAAAAAACGATTCATAAATATATAAATCTTCGTGAAATAATATCAGTTTTAATCATCAAACAAAATTAACTTACTCTATTAATATACTTTTAAATATTAAAAATGTATAAATTATATATGATATACAAACATTTAAACAAATAAATTTAAAGACTGATAACTGATTAAAATCTACCATTAATTACTTACTTCATCAAGATAAGTTGCTAATTCACGCCAAGCTTGTTTAAACAATGGCAAAGCCAGGATTTTGCTAAGTGTATGCAATCGATCAGCTAATTCTTGGAACATCGGGCATCCACTTGGTGTCAAAGACAATGATGAAACTTCTTTCTCAAGTTGCATAGAAAACCATCTAAATGTTTTAAGGCAAAATTTTATTTTAAAAATATGAATCTATGAGCAATTAATATACCCATAAATAACTACCATAAATAATAGATTTTGTATAATAATGATTAATTATATTATATTAAAATATTAATAATGAAATAATTTTTTATAATTATGATTATAATTAGTATTTAAATGAGAGATAATTAAATTACAATTTGATTGGTAAATGAAGAAACACATTCCTTTAATATTTTTGTTCGTGTTATAAAAACAGTAATGTTTTTAAATATTTAACAAAAAATGTACCTATCTGTTCTATAAGAACGACTTTTTGCCTTAACATCTAAAACAACAGATTCCACAATTTCACCCACAAGTTTTGTTTCTAATCTATGTAATAAATCTACAGCATCATCAAAAACTGTGCCTTGCATTTCATTCATATTTTCTGGGATAACATCGTTCTCTTGGTATGCTGTTTCAACTGCTTCTATTTGTTTTTTGAAAAATTGCAACTTCAGGAAATGCTGAAATTTGTAATTAAAAAATATATTATCATAATTTTTATTTTTTTGTTTATATTTTAGTATTTTAATTTTGAAATTTGTTTTATGTTAATAAATAAAAAATTCTAATATATCAACATGAGTTACTAAACTGAATTATAATAAGAATAAAAATAATAAGATACACAAATGTCTTAAACTAATTTAAATTATTTATAAAAATCTTACAACATTCGCGCCCCAATCCATTAAAACAGAAGAAACATAGTAAAGACTATTTAAGATTCTGGGCTTATAAGAAGATAAAAGAAATTCAAAATTTTCGTGCGAAAGTTGTAATAGTCTAATACGCCAGTCGTCGATTAACTCCAATTGCAGTTCCAAAAACTGTAATCTATATAAAAACAAATTAAAGTGAATATATATCTTATACACTGACATTTATTTTAAATAAATTGTGAAATAACCAATTATTCAAAAACAACGAATATTTAGAATATATAAATACAATCTATTTATTCTTCAAAAGATTGTATAATTAATTAAATCGTATTTAATTTTACTTTTTACTCTATTATATATTATATATTATGTCTGTTTTTAATTATTATAAAATTTAGTGTCTTACCTATGTCCGGGTTGAGGAAGATGATTATATCTGTCAGTAATAGTCATGAGTAATGTAAGAAAAGCATCAGCACATTCTGTAACCTTCATTTCATCAGCATCAGATCTTGTTAACATTTCCCAAGCAGTTTCTGAATTTAAAATATTATCCATCTTTTCTGTTGCATCTAACAATGTATAAAATTTATTATTTTAATAATAATAAATGTAAAGTTTAAAGCCCTTATATATTGATTATAATTTAGTACTTTATAGTTTTTAAATCATGCATTATTTATATTTTCATTTAATCACATATTCTATGCATTTACATTTCTTTTCCATATAAATCCACTTTACAAAGATATGTGCTTGCGTTAAAACGGAAACAGTAGCAGGTTGATTTACAGGATAAAAGAGCGTTTCTCTCAGTTCTTTTTCGAAACCTAACGCTTCATCGATCATGTGTGCAAATAGAGAATCATCATATTGAACTACTTGTAATTCTGAGTGTAGTTTTTCAACAGCCATTTGGACTACTGCTCTCATGAATTCAACCTAATATAAATTTAATATATGCATATATTATACAATAAATGAATCTATTTATATATATATATAACATTATGAACAAAACATTGATGTAATCCTTACTTTAAAATCAACATGATTAAAATTAGCACATAATTTTGCTACAGGCTGAACATTATTTTTAATCCATTCACAATGATCTTTGATCCACGTTAAAACTTGTGTAAAAAACCATTCTGGTTTATCTCGTCTATTAGTTTGTTTATATCCAGTAAAATGATAGACAAATCTTTGTTTCAGAGGACGAACTAGTAAAGTAATGGGCAAACTAACTGAAGGAAATTCCACTGGAAGAGTTGAGGTTACTGATTTTGAAGTGTCTTCACTTTATAAAATTAGATATTATCAGTTAAGGAATCAATGCATTGCTATTATTTTAAATTAAATGCTAAAAGAAATATAAATATTGAAATGTACAATTGTTTACATAATCTTTATCAATGCCTATCAATTATGTAATATTTATAATTTCAGCAATAAATTAAGAATTAAATTGTAGAAAAAGGATACGGTAATTGAAGATCTAAAAGGTATTCTGTAAGTATTTTGAATCGTACTAAATTTTCTGGATTTGGTGGTGAATTTACTACAGAAACGTTTGCTCCACAAAATGGCCATTTTATTGATTTCAATACTTCATTGTATTCTCTATAACAAATGAAGAGTAAATTTAAATCATTTATTTAATAGTTATTATAAATAATTTATATAATATAAAAACAGTTTATAGAAACAGTTCAAATAGAAAAAAATAAATACAAAAAATTTGTTATAGTAATACTAACTGGCTTAGCTTGATCTTTATGTGGTTATGCCAGTAGTGTAATGTTTCATTAATATAATTAACAAGATGCAAACAACCAGAAGATTTTAAACCAACATAAATATCTGTTAATTCCATATATGATGTTATTAAAGATTCTTCATTTCCTGTTGATATCGATACTTCCATTTCAGAACTAAAAAATATTACATTATATTAAACCAATTACACAATTTTAAATTTTTAAACATATCCTTAATTACATGAAAAAAATTTAATTGTTTTCATTCAAAAAGGATTTCTTAATAGTTACCTTAAATCTTGCACAGATTTGATTACTTGTAAATAAAATAATGACTTTTCCATTTCATTTATTTTATCGACAGTACCTTTAATATTTATTAACTGATCATTGATATTGTTGCCATTAGTTACAATATCTATTAAAGACTTGCTCTCTATATGAACTTCTTCTACTTTCAAACATAGTTCATCAATTTCTTTTATAACATTTTTAATTTTAGAAGGAGTTTCAGTTGATGCTAAAGATAACTATTATAAAAGAATTAAAAATGTATGACATATTAATTATTATTTTTAATATAAAAGTGATAATATTTTTTGAACATTTTAATTCTAATGTATACATAAATTTGATATATATATAAAAACTTAAATAATAAATACATAAATAAAAATATATATGTACATACTTATCACATAGATAATCAATTTAAATTTAACCTCAAATCAAATATGAAATTAGATGACAGTAATAGTCTAGAATTGACATAAAGTTATGCGTTTTGCAGTTTGCATAACACAATGTTAAAAGTCATATATAATTACCGATTCTTTAATCCCTTTAAATTCGTTTTCCAGCTGCTTATGAATAGCAGGTAATTTGTCTAAATTATTCAAATCAGAACCTAATTTTGCATTAAAATATTGAATCACTTTATTGTGTATATCAATTTCGTTACTTTCGTTAGAATTCATACTTAAAAAAGATATATATATTAATAAAAATATTAATTAATTTTCGTTCAACAAATTCTTACTTTGTTTACATCTAATCGTCACCAATTTCAGATCACGTGACTAGATATGCCAAGATGCCAAGATCTTCTAAATTATAAATATCAATAAAGGAGCAAATTATATTATCGACACTCGATATATTAAAGCACTTAACGGTGCAATATTTTAATAAATAATAAATGTTGTTTGTTAGTAATGTTCATGTTATATCTATATATATTTAATATTTTTTAACTATAATTTATAAGTTAAATAATATGGAGAACATACAATTCTTTTATCTTCAATAAAGCATAAATATACTTATTTCTTTGAATTTAAGAGTAATTATAAAATTGTATTATAATTTTCCAAATATACATGACTTTTACTAAAACATATATATAATATGGTGTTTACCCTTCATTAAGAAAGAAAAACCATAATTCATTAGTTGTACAATTTAATAAATAATTATGTTTTAAATATAACATATACACAATATTAATTTATTTTAATATAATTAAACGAAATATTTTTAAGTCAAATTCAAATTTCGCGCGTGTTATAACCTGATTTTGACAGCTTAAAGCCAATTTCATTTTACTCAATGCCAGAGGGCAGTGATGCCAGAATGCGTACAGCAGCTCCACTGTATAGCATTGGTACATTGGTAGTGTATTCTGTTAACATTGGGGGATATAGAGCCGCTGTACGCATTCTGGCATCACTGCCAGAGGGTACATGTAATCACAATCACACTCACACTATCACAGTGAACTTCACTAACTTGAAATGATAATAATTTAAAAATAAGGTTATGTTTATTCATACCTATTATACAATTTAAAATAAAAAGAAAGAAAGAAATAACAGCTATATTAAAACTTAGCAATGCTATATCTAATTTTCAAGCATTTCGCGTAAATTTGAGTATCTAGTGTCGAGTATTTCGAGTTTATTAATCTCTTTAGAAAAAGTATCATTTTTACTACTATTTTGAGGTTAATGAATAAGCTTTTATTTTAAAAATAATTAGTAAACCATAAATAATCAAATGAATATTAAATAGTATAAATACATAAGAATTTGTATTGTTTTACAGATTTATTTTTTATTAATTATTTTTAAATTTAAGTGTTTACAAAAAATTAGAATTGTGATTTTTGTTTGTTAACTAATCTTATTGGATAATAATTAACCGTATTTTTATTTGATAATGAAACGTGCAATTGTTATAAACAAACATTTTGAATTTATGCCCATTAAAGGTAAAAAAACAGTTTTTTTAAGGATAGAAATTTAATTTAAAACTATTAAACTCATTTTCAATTTAAAAACATAAAAATTACATTATATAACATATATTAATATATTATAGAATATTTACTAGTAAAATTGTATTATTATTAATATTGACCGATATGTTATTAGTTCAAAAAATGGAACAAAATAATATTCCCATGGATGTATCTTTAATTGTTGATCCTGATAGAATTTCTAAAAATTCTGCTTTAAGTTTAGTAGAATTAGCAAAAGAAATTGAGAAGGTAATTGTATTTATTTATATTATCTTATTAATTATTTAATAATTTATGTTGAAAATATATAAAATTTTTTTTTTTATATATAAAACATAAAACATACCAGGATAAAATATATTATGAAATAATGTATTTTTTCTTATTTTAGGCAAATGCAAACATTAAAACTAATACATGTATGAAATTAAAAGTGATTGTGGATCAAATGCAATATTTAACAAATCAAGCAGCATCTATTTTAAAAGATGCACAAAGAAATACAAATTTACATGAAGTTTCCTGTAATTTCCTCAAACAATCTGGACACATTTATCACTTATATGAGAGACCATCTGGAGACTTATACTTTTCAATGATTAGTCCCGAAGTAAGAAATACTTTTTATATATAATAAGTATTATATTCTAGAATATATAAATATATATATATCTATGTTCTATATATTGTATTATTATAAATGTCCAAAATGAATATTTAAATAAAATTAAATTTTTCCTAGGAATGGGGAAAATCTAGTCCACCGCAAGAATATAAAGGATCATTCAGATTAGAGAATGATAAATCTTGGACTCCAGTATCAGAAATTGAAAATGAAGACGCCAAAATGAAATATATACAGAATATTGTTGATAATAGAATATTCAGCAAACATATTACTGAATGTCAATCTGATACGTAAATATTATTTTTTAGTATAAGATAATACGTGTTTATAAATATTTGTAATATAAAAATGAATTTACAATAAACTTTCTATGGAATGGATATAGAATGGAAATATTTTAGTATTCAACTAATTAAATAAATTTTTAATTTAAAAATAACCATGTTAGAAATTTAACTACATATGCAAGTACTATATGAATATATACTTATAAGTGTATTCATATCCACACATCAAATTCTTAATTATTGTAGAATTCTTTTAGAAGAAGAAATCAGATGTAGCAATTTAATTTGTCACAAATAGGCATTTAATTATTATTATGTCTACATTTAATAAGGTAATCAAACAGTAAACAATTTTTCATCCAAAAGTTATTTATTATTATTATTATTATTAAGTTAATTCAAGATTCTCTTTGTATATCAAAACAATGTCAAACTTTTAAACTTCACATACATATCCAAAAAAAAAAAAAAAAAAAATACACCCTTATGTTAAGTAGACAAAGTAAGAGTAACAACTCATGTATTTTATGTTCATAAAATTTAAGCATTATGTTTTAAAAATTATGAAATAAAATTCTTTAAAAATCAAATCTGCAAATCTTTTAAACGATAAAGACTAAATAATTTCATCAATTATGTGTAATAAAGTATATATAATTACAATATGAAATAAAGAAAATATTTTATATTTATTAAATTTAAAGAAACTAGTTAATGACATTTTTGAACCAAATTATTTATCTGATTATAAGATGAAATTATTTGAAAATATGTGTAATATAAGTTTTTCAACTTAATAAATAAAAGCAAATGTATTAACTTACTAACATTTTTAATTTTACACTTATTTTGATTATATATTTTATTATTTATTATATACTAATAATATAC
>JABFQC010002529.1:0-15899 GCA_022817085.1 Psilanteris sp. ZL-2020
ATATCATACCCATGCGTTACATGCACCTATTGGCCCTGATCGGGTTTCCTGAGACGTTCCCTATATGGGAACAAAACTTCCACATCGGGGCCATTTTTCTGCCCGATTGAAATTTCTACTAGGGTATCTTTAGATATTTTGTGTGTAACTCCGCATGATTTTGATGCTGATTCAACATGTGAATACTTTTAATTCAAAATTTAAGCCGGAGCATTGACTTTACTGTAAATATAACATTTACAGGTTAACTTTTAGGCTTGATCAGCCCAGTAACACGATATAATTTTCTTGTACATAATAAAGCCTCGTGTGAAGTTAGCTAAAGTTCAAATAAAGTTTTGATTATTGAAACAACCAATGTTAACATGACAATTCTAATTGATGATATGATTCACATGTAAAAATTTATCACAAGAGTAATCAAATTATTTACAAATGAATCGATCGTTTATAAATAAATGGCAAAATTAAATTAAATAACTATTATTATATTTTTATATTAGTTTAAGTTTTATAATGATCAACTCCTTATTGACGAAAACGCTCGCAGCGCTTCTATTTGTATGGGCTTGTAAGAAGTTCAACGTTTTATATGCTTAAGTTCATCAGCTGGGCTTGATGTAGAATCAAATACTAAAAATGTTGTTATAAACTGAACATTTTTTTCCGTGCAATTGTTTTATTATTATGTGTCATATGTTCTATGACTTTCTTGAAATTTTTGTTAAGATTATTTTTTAAAAAAAGAAGAGAATTTGAATGATGGAACTGTCATGGTTCAGGCAGTCACGTGACTATTTCAGCCAATTCCATTGGTGTTTGCCAAACGCGCGTCTTTTGAATTCGAACGCATTCTATTCCGGCGTAATGATAGAATCGTTTGACAGTTTTACTATTTGATTATCATAGATATTCGTAGATAATTTTGCAGGAAGTTACGCAACGCACATACGCCCCTTTCGTGTCTCAAATGCAATTAGAGAGACTTCAACTTAGATAACTTGACTCGTCTAATTACCTATTCGTAAACTTCAATGAGTATGATTCCAATTAATGGAGCTAAGGATTAACTAAGGATTCGCCCGGTGTAAGTGAGTGAATTAATTTTCAGAATGTTTAAATATGTTATAACAATTTTTGTTTGTTTTAATTCGCACTAATCCCGAGCATATGTAACGTTTTCAGCTCATCCTATCATCCAGTGCTAGCGAGTGGGTGTGGCCGATAAGCATTTTGTTCGTGTGGTTTCGGTTTTTGTGTCGCCGTAAATTCGATGTTTCAGAACCAGAAATCGTAATCTGAAGATGTTTCAGGAATGACGTAAAGTTTCAGACGTTGAAATTTAATTGAATAAATCTAGATAAATAGTAATTAATTTTTAATGATTAATCAAAATTAAATTTACTATTAATAGAAGAATACTTTATTGATATTAATAAATGCTGAAAAATGTTGATCAAATTCTCTTTAAAAATGAAAGTTCAATTTATCAAATTTTATTTAGTTGGATCATGGTTAGTATTAACGTGCCCTAAAACGTATGATATTATTTATTTTTGGTATCATAATTAAAATTCAAATCTATCCAAATACTATATAATGTAAGTGAAATATTTAATTGAAATATAAAATTAATGAATTAGATGAACTACATTTATAAAATAAATTTCTAGTAAAAACTAAATTTATTCAGTTATTTTAAACAAAAGAAATTCTTATATAAACATATGTATATAGTATCTATAGATATAGATAGATACACGCATAAAAATGTTCCATTAAAAATTACTGAAAGTTCAGTAAATATTCTTAAAAATACAGTAACTCACGGAAAAAAAAAAACAAAAATTCAGACAGCAAATACCGATCTTTTATTGTAAACATTGATGAATTTTCGGTATTTACAAACATTAATCAATGTTTACTGAAAAGTTCGGTATTTTCTAACTGAAATTGTGTTTTGTCCGTGAGTTACTTTGTTTTTAATAATATTTACTGAACTTTCAGTAATTTTAAATGCAATAATTTTTTCGTGTATGTTAATTTCTTATGTGCATCAAATCGTGCGGTTGAGTCAAAATGAAAACATATATTGAAACATTTCTGTTGCTATTATTTCATAAAAATTACAAAGCAACCAAACCTAGAAATAATTATTTTAATAATCGCAGTAATTTCATTTCAATTTTGTATATGCAAAATGCAAATTGGTCGCAATTTTGCGCGGTTCCGGTTCTCCTCGGGAAGATATATACATTTTGCCGTTATGTATATATATATTCTAAGAACTTGGGTATGTGGGGTGATCACTCGCCGACCCCAGTGTTGTGATACGGATAACGTGATCTAACCTGAGTCATAATATTTAGTTATGGGCAACTGTCCGAAGTTAACAAGTTTATTTAGAATAATCCTCTTGCTCGGTTAAATCTGGATCCAAAATGTCGGAAGTTTTTTGCGTGCGAAATGAATGTTCGGTATAAGCACGGCGGGAACCGAAGCAGCAATCTGCATATTCCATGTTACAACGTTAATTACTCGCCACTTGAAGGAGATATGCCATTAAAGATCTTTTTACGCGTTAACCGCTAGTAAGAAATTTTGAAAAAATACCTATGGAAGCCCGCGAGGATATTTTTTGACGCGCGCTAAAGAAGAATTAAAATCAGTCGAAAATTCGGTACGCGCGGAGTTAATAATGCATCGACGAAAGTGTGCATTTTCTGACGAAGCAGATCATCTGTGTTCGGCATTTATATAGAAATTGAAACCGCGGCATTTTGAAGCGGATTTGGTTTTTGTTTTCTGGAACGATTATCTGCCAGTCGGTAGCAGCCGAAGCGGTAGTTCCTTTTTTTTTATTTGAAAAAAAATAGTAAATAAGACACCGCGATTGCGATTTGTCGTGTGTGAACAAAAAAAATAATACACGCGGAATTTTCAGCGACGAGCGGGTTTTGTCGATTGTGACCCAACATTTGACTAAACGCCAGCGAAATTATTTTCTACATTGTGAGGAACGAATGATATCGGATTGTTTGATTTCCACTGGGGAATGTAACATTCGGCGAGAAATTTAATAACTCGAATCAATCATTCTTTCGATTATACGTCGTAATGTATTTATATTATCATCATCTAATTATCGTATTTTTGCTATGTGATGGCTTTTACAATTTTTTGTATGGGACCTTTTTCATAGACGGAATTAGAGTATCACTTTTAAAAATATAGTAAAAATTACAATATCAAGTATTAAAAATTACCACATAGTTATGAAACATTTTTTATGTATGTATAAAATCAAAATCACTACAATTTACTGTAATTTCATAATATGTTTACAAATAATTTTTTTTTTGACTTTTTAATTGACTCTAATTCATCTGTTAATTTATAGTTATGTAGCAGTACATAATGAATAGAATCGTTGCAGTGAAGATGAATTTTTTACGGGTTAATCCAAATCAATATGTTTATTTTAAAGACTGAATCATGTAACTAACAAATAACTCGGTTGTAGATTCTTTCGAAAGCTTGATTAAAAGCGATTTATTTGAAATATTTCTTAAAATAAACGTGGACTGAACTTCTGTAATGCATATTACCCGTTAAGAATACAGTATTTAGTAAGACTCTTCTTGTTTGTAAAACAATTCGCGTTGCTCTTTTATTTTCCTTTACGAGAATGAAAATGTTTTTTGTAAAACAGAGTCACGACTTTGTAAGGAAAATGTTGAATGCAAATTTTTCTGAATATAAAAACTGAAAACGAAATTAGAGTAACGAATGTTTGATTACTTAAATATTTTGTCCAAGTGAAATGTAATAATATTTCAAATGTAAAATCCATATCAATAGTCGTTCAGGTTCGAATTGAGTGGAGCAAAGGATTATATAAACTTGTTTTTACAATATCAATTTGCTAATAAATTGTCTATGTTGATTTTGCGCTGTTTGGTAGAAGCAAAAAATTAAAAACAATTCAAGTGATTTATAAGCGTGTAAACAATTCAGAACGCAAGTGGAATCTTAGCAAAATTTGTTTGAGCAGTGGCATGATGGCCTAGAACAATTACCGTAAGAAACACGATACAGCATCTTATAACTTGAGATAGGTTTGATGATACGTTTGTGCAAACACATCGAGAGCCAGCCCAGAGGCTATGAATCGTTAGATATAATATACATATATATATTTGTACACCATGTCTACAATAATTATATGCAAAATACAGACGAGCAAAATATTATTAGTCGACAGAATTTAACTAAAAGAAAGCTAATCAAATGTGATAGATCGGTTTATTTTACATAATTTATGCTTAATTACGTTGCGTATAAAAGATCATTTATATTATATTTTATTCGGCGAAAACAATCTCGGATATGGATGTCAAAAGTGTCTTATAAGTAAGCCTGTGGGTTTGAGCTTGAAGATATATGGTATCAATGTGGAATGCTTTGGAACTGACTGTTGCTGTAATGATATTTATGTAAAGGATGTTTCCAAGTCCCGCCCTTGAGGTACGTCCCTAGTTCCGCCGGCATAAAACGTTGTAGGGCAAACAAATTTGAAATAAAGGTCCATTAAATTCGTTCCTTCTCCATCCTAAAAAAGTATGTTTATATTTATGCAAAGGGAGGTTTAGGTGCTGAAGACGATTGAAATTCAGTCGTCTAAAAACTACGATATTGGAGCTTTTGAATATATACAAACGACTCTCTATTCACTCGCCTCGTTCACGTAACCTCGTTCTATTTACGCAACACACTACCAAATTGCAGTTAGAGCGCGAACCGAAAATTCGATAATTCAAAAATTCGAAAACGCTTGTAAATTTATGGAACATAACCTATATTTTATAACACCAACCACTTAAATGCGTGTGAACTACTGGAATGAACGTTGAGCTTGATTAGTAATGCGCATGCTTGTTGCGTGAACGGAGTATCGTCTAGATTGGAAACACTTTCCAAATTTCAAAAAAGTAATTCTGTATAAGGAGGAAGACGTGTTAAGTAGTCAGCTGGGATATGATGAATTTCTTGTCTCGGGAGCGTATCATAGAGGCGACCTTGTAGATCAGTTACTGTGATATGCTTTTAATTCTGAGAGTGTTACGTGCTTATATGAAAAGGGTCTGTACATTACAAATGTGGTCTGAAACGAAAATCATTTGCCGCGTCAATCAAAATACATGTATGAATAGATATATGTGTTTAAGATTCTGATTATGATATCTGGTAGTAATATTTGAAACAACTATTATGACGATATTTGCGGTATCCAGTTTTAATTTACATTATATTCTGCTGGGATGTTATAATGATTTTATACTACAATATAATGCGATCGAAATAGTGGCGATAAATTTGCCATATTTAAATTCGTACGAACGGTAAAGGTGAACGTAAAATTTGTGCCTTTAAAATTTGAATTTCGGTCGATTTTGCTAAGAAAGCCATTCCCAGTTTGCGGGTGATTCAAGACGAAAGTCGCGAAGTGTAATTTAAATTTAATTGAAAATGACGTATATTCTGTTTGATGAAAGAACTGCAATTATTTCAGCCGTGAATGATTAATGTGTTTTCCGCGCAATTTTTCCTTTCAAAGATCTGCAGCGAAATTTCTGGATAGCAACTCACAAGGCACTTATAAGTTTAATTATTTACAACACGACAGCCTTTCTACTATGAAAAACTACTAAAGTACTCGCCGCAAATGTATCGTTGTGTAACGTTCAAGTAAGCCGAAGATCACAAGGAGGTAGTTAAAAGCCGCCCACTTTTTTGCCTATATATTGGCATTTATACATTTTTGTACTTTAAACTTATGACGAATAATAAAAAGAAAATATAAAAATGAACAAACATGTCTATGCAATCTGTTGCTTTTACGGTATGATACTGTTGAATCAGTACTCATATTACGAAATAGGAAGCAGATGGGTTAAAACACTTTATCATAGTTCTTCATTCAAACGCTGATCAACGTCAGGTCTTAGGGATGATGGGCTTCCGACTAAGATTGACGGGTTCCAAGTTTTCAGGCCTCGTAAAAACGGGTTTTCATCAAAAACATGAACAAAAATACAAATTAGAATTTCAATTATAGTTTGAGAGGGCAATTATTGTACAAATTCGTGATAACAAATATGATGATTTTCGTTATAAAAAATAGTGTGTTTGACCATTTTCGGCAAATTCAGCAAGAAACTCATAACTATGGTATACATTATTTTTAAATGATACTACTTTATAATTTTGACCAATATAACCTTTGTTAAATAACCGATATATAATTACTTTTAAAATATTTTATTAGTATGCGTGTTAATTCGACTTGTTCCTTTTCCGGGTGTTTTCTAACTGAGTCCAAACAAAACTCGGCAGTCCCCACTCTAAGCCACACACCTCGCGTCTCTCGAATTTGAGCGCTATACTACATAACTATGGCTTATTTTACTTAAATACTTTCGGCATTTTAGGGTTATCAATAGGTAATGATTCTCGAGCCATTTCGAATTTATTGATAAAAATCAATTTTTGGATATTTTTGCCGAAATCGCCGACTATACTTCAAAATTCGATTTTTGGTCGAAACATCAAATTTCGTAAAATCGTTCAAAATCAATTTGTATCAACTAATATAGATATTTCGGCAATAGAAACGCCGAGAAATTGTGTTTTTCAATGATTTAGATAAAATCGGGAGAAATTCATTTTTGACCATTTTCGGCAATTTCATCAAAAAATTCTTAATTATGACTTAAATTAATTTTTATCGACTTCTTTTTGCATTTTAGAGTTATATATTCAAAGAGTAATGATTCCCGAGCCATTTGGAGTTGATTGAATAAAAGTCAATTTTTGGCCATTTTTTACGAAATCGCCGACTATACCCCTTCAGAAAAATAGATTTTTGGTCGAAACATCAAATTTCGTAAAATCGTTCAAAATCAATTTGTATCAACTATATAGATATTTCGGCAATAGAAACGCCGAGAAATTGTGTTTTTCAATGATTTATATAAAATTGGGAAAAATTCATATTTGACCATTTTCGGCAAATTCATCAAAAAATTAATAATAATTGCTGAATTTAATTGATATATACTACTTCGGGTATTTCGACAACTTTCAATATTTTAGTTATTTTCATTGGTTTAACATTTAATTACATTTTACAAAATTTCCAGTTGATTTTCGATTGAAAATTTGCCATTTGTGGTAAATGCTGCGTAATATATTAATAATAATGGCTTCGAACTGAACTTCATAAAGTGTTCTTCTTTCTACACTCGTTTCGAGTCGATTAACGAGAAGTCAAATCATTGTTCCTGGATTTGTAAACTAAATCCCTATAAAAAAGAGTGTTTCTAATTTATATACGTAACGTAAAATTTGAATGAAATATTTTACAAAGATCGCATCCTTCGAATCTTTCACTTTCGAAACCAGCTGCGTGTAATTTAAGCATATATGTACCATATTTTGATTCGTGGTTGCGCTTTTCGGAAAGAAATGATTCTTCTCGTCAATCGCGAATCCATTTATTCATTTAGTAATTCTCGTAGGTCACGCGCTAAAAACAGCACAATACTTCATTAAATTTTCGAATCCATCAAGCTGTCGTAGTTCAAAATCAGATCGTGTTGGCGTTTAAATAAATCAACATCGAGTCGCGATTGGGCGAATAGAAATATCAATCAAAGCGCTTGGGGAGCGTGTGCAGAAGTGACTGTTCGACGGCCCATTCTGCATCGAAAACACGGTCATTCTGACGAGTCGGTTTTTGTGTTTATTTAATTGCCAGGCCAATGTATGAACATCACCGCTGGCTATGATATGCTGTAACGTGTGTAAGTGGCGTACACTGGCACGCAACCCCTGTGTGCAAGCCGTCTGCTTCAGTCAGTTGGCAATTCGCCACGTTTCATACACTTCTGAACACTTGGAGCGTCGTCCGACTTACACGGATCGTCATTTTGACCGCATTTTCTCAGAGCAATATGTCGTGCTCAAACGCCACATAAATTTCCCCAGATCATGTGCCTCGGACGCATTATAAGCACCGCCTTTTTGTGCCCTCTTTGTTGAGCGATTTCCGCGCGTTCAAATCCCATTCGGACGTTGCTTTCGAATCGTCCTTCGTAAATTCTCGCCGAAATGGCTACGTTGATATGACACAGACGTTTCCGACTGATGTAAAGCCGTTGAAATTGCGAGACGCGGTTTTTCGGAACAAAAAATGGGTTAAATGAAATGATGACTTTTGCGGTTAGAATTGTAGCACATGGGATATTTTTCTGTTTCTTTATTGGTGTCAGTACCAAAATAAGCTGCTATAAATGTGAAGGTATTTGTAGCGGATTATTTAATCGTACTTTTACTTGATTTTACAATTGTAAAATTCTTTTGGAATATTTTTTCGATTAGCATTTTATAATTCATGTGTAAGAAGAAGAATTCGAGTAGCGGGGTTTAATAATTCCCTCGAGGTATTGCATCGAAGCAGGTGTATGAGTAATTTGATTTCTTTTTATTTTGGAGGATGTGTAAAAGAGGTTGATAAATTTCTGAAAATTAAACGCCTCGGATATCAAATCTAAGGGATAACAGAGGTAATTGATTTCATTAACCGACAGATATTAGTTTGCGTGTTTTTTCTCAATAAGCAAAGTGTTTCTATAAAGCATTCTCGGAGACGGCGCACGTTTAATTGAAAAATATGAAGACCGTTTTAGCGCATATTAGCCTTATTATAGTCGGAGATAGCAATTATGGAGGGATTCCTTTTATCGGTTTCTCGTAGGCGTAATGATTTTAAAAAGATAGAAGATTTACAGAAAATAGATGTAATGAAAGAACTTTGGGCATTACGCACCAAATTTGCCGCTACACGTGGAAACGACGGATTCGTTTATAAATCTGTAAAATGAATTTTGCAGATTTATAACCTAAGATATCTTTTAATTAAAAGTTACGAAAAAACGAAATATACGTATCAAAGATCAAGAAGAAAAAAATAGCCTTAAACATTGTACCAATCAATTAATTATAGTAAAAAATTTCCAAAATATTTTCGTTTCGTTTAACATTTATTTACATTTTTGTATATTTTTCCTACGTATACTATCTTGTTTGGAAGAATGTGTAAAAGACTTTTTATCATTGTATAAAATATCTTAATGAATAAAACAAGCAACGACTATTAATGGACTATTAAACATTCAGAGACAAATGAAATATTTAAGATGCACAAAATCAAAGAAGTAACACAAAATTTCAATATTCATAAATGAGAATTAAATTTGACACACCTCGACATGACCTCCTTAGCTATCGTATATAATTCAATGTTGCTCATATCGTATAAATTAATTTTATAACATATATTTGTTTGCTTTCCGAAATTCTCGTTTCAATATTTTTTCATCGAAAGAAATTTGTCGATTAATCTGCTGACCAACTGAATACTTTGGCTGAAGGCTGTCTGCTGAAAAGACATATAAGTCGATATAATATGATATACATTATATCGCATATATATATATATAAGATAATATATATGCTAACAGTATGATATGACAACTCGTGTGACAGTTGTCAAAACAATACTTGCTACTATTCCTGCCACAACATGAAAATCTAACATCACGTGTTTTCAACCTAATAAACGAAATTAGTAACCCGTTGTCTGGTGCGGTCGAGTACAACCTGAATCGATTCTTTATTAAGTAATACGTTGAATTGCGATGGCTTTTAAGCGCGGTTAGATTTACTTGCATCATTGTGCTTGCTAGCAGTAGATGTGTCTGAGACTTCGAAATGCTTGAACAACTAAATTACGTCGCACCGAACAGCATAAATGTACGAATAAAAGCGACACGCGATTATTACGCTAATTTAATATCCTCCTCGGGTTGTTATCTAACTTTGCAACTACGTCCCCCCCCTGTTAATTCAATTGTTATTCTTTATCTTATTATCCCCAAACCAAATAATACATAATTTTTCATTTTCAGGTTTTTACCATCGTCGCAATGCTTTTAAATTACTTTGGTAATTATCCCGGAATTGTATCTACGTTACATTTATACCTAAATGAGTCAACTCGCACATCTCTTTTTATATTAAGGCCCACGAAAGGCGGGCGCCACCCGCTTCTTATCTCCAAACGTTAATCCCTGCAGTTTACTTGCAAGTTCTCGATGCGTTCCCGCTTCCGCGTTTTATTTGCACGCAGAATTTCGCCCGTGAAATCATAATTCACAAACCAAACACGTTTTCGCATATAATCATATACGAAAACACGCAAAACGGTTCGGTTTTTCGCGAATTATCCCGTTTAATTAATACTGCGTCTGATTTCGAATCCGAACACACCAGGCGCCAATTAAAAATAATCAAGCGGAGTCGTCCACGTGGTTGATTCCACTTTGCATTTTATTATCAACCAATGCAGGAACGGTTTCACTTTTTCGCCGGGTTTTATTCAATTAATACAGTTGAATACTGATCCCTGGACACGTAATTAGCGTTCGAAATAAAAACCCAAAAAACATTGCCCTCAACGACAACATTCCGACATCGATTAAATCACTCGACTACGCGACTCACGCAATTTCTCGTCAAAGCCATTTAATTTCCATTTAACCAATTCGGACGCTGTCATTCTGGATTCTGGTTAGGCCAACATCAAAACGAGCGACGCGTTATTATCGAGTTACAAGAGTTGGTCCACTGCGGAATTTTGCGCGATTTTCACGTAATCGGTTAATTCATTATCATTTCGTATCCGAGGTATTATCGATCGCGCGCGGATACTATCTTGCGTTATGTGGAGGAATTTGCATTGTCGGTATTCGCGAACGAAAAAAAATGTCGTAAACCGCGCGCGAGATTATAACGCGCGCGCCAACTAACGTCCGCCACTTAATTTCAACACAAAAGAACGTCCAACTTTTGTGTATGAAAATTTCTTTCGCTGCAAATTTCGTTCGCGGTGACGTCGCGAGCGAAACTTGGCGAGTTTTTGTTGTCTTAGTTTAATTTGCGGAAAGCGCATATAAAATGTAGTTCCAAAAGCGCTGGGCGAAAAAAATGCGGAGCCAACTTTCGCGTATAAATTGCAACACGCGCCGGCCGAATCTGCGTCTGACAGGAAATGACATGAACTACTTGTACAGGACAAAAACCATTTGACTTTCATCAACCGTATAGCTGATTCGTGGCGGCGACGAGACATAACTACTGAGGATCTAATTTGATTTGGGTCATTTGATTTTTAATTATAATTATACGATTTTGGTTATGCGCGCCACCGTACAGACGTACAATTTAATCAGTATTATGTTTTTTCATTTGCTATTTTAAGTCTCTTTGCGTTTGTATAGATGTTAATATGATATTTTATATATAAATTGTAATATAACACGGAGAAAATGTTTTATCAAAAATACTATATTTACTACTACACATATCAAAATAATACTCTTTATTACTGTATAAATTAGTATATAATATAGTAATTTTTCGTAGGATGTCTGCAATACTGAAATTAAATATAGTAAAATCCTTATTTTCAAAAACTCCATCTTACGAGTAGTACTATAGAAAGTAATTTTTAATAAAACGTTTTCTCCGTGAAGAATTAATGAAAGATATTTGACTGTTTGGAATTAAGCAGGTCTTTGGCAAAGTGTATTGCAGGATATGTAAAATATATATATATATTTATGTTTTACAAATTGTCTTTCAGGTAGAGGAAATCCGCGAAATGATAGATAAGATACAAACAAATGTGGAAGAAGTTAAGAAGAAACACAGCGCTATCTTATCGGCTCCACAGACCGACGAAAGTAAGTGTGCATTACGTAATCTTTTGGAATGCCGCGACACGCAGAATGACGAACGACATTTTGTCATTCGACATCTCCCCGAAAGAGCTTTCAGATCGCGGTGCATTTCCAAGGTCACCCTACGTTAGCCGTTACTTTCCACGCAAAATCGTCTTTAAGAATGACAAATACTTTAAATTCATCGCTCTCTCCAAGTCGTCTTTCAAATCGCACGAAACGAAGACATTATTTATGCAAAGTGACATTTTTAAGTCCAAAAACTTGTTGATGGAATTGTTATAGATTCGAAAGGAACAAATGACGCGCAACGGCTCAAAAAGCGTAAAGCTTTTCTGTGCTTCGCCCACTCGAGGTGCACCTCAAAATATTTAAATTCGTTTGCACATACATATGTATATGCCGTCACCGTAATGACGCGCTCCGTGTTATCCACTTTCTCGTTTTGCAACTCATCCACAAACTACCTTAAAATTGCAAATTTCATGTATCAAACACACTCACGTACACGGTCACGTGCATTTGAATAATTTTTTCGATCGCGACACAAGGTAGTTATAACAATGGTCCGAAATGACGCAATCGTTATTAATTTCCATCGTTCCGTTATTGAAATGATTTCTTTTCAAAATCAATTTTCCAAAATTTGCAAAATTCCGTCCGTCTGCGTTTTGCTCTGGCATCGGGCCGGTGTTTAATCTTGCGCGGCGTATTCCCTCATCGACCGAGGGCTGATTTTTCCTCTCTCGAAATGTTATTTCACGTAATTTGAAATTCTCTTTCATTCCGCGCGAAAATGACACGCTTTATATTCCTCATGGTTTTCAGTTACTCGCGACACTGCGCTGATGATATGCTAATTTTTGGAAATTCGACGAACGTGCAAAGACAGGTGTACGTATTTCACCGACGTGAAATATTCTTCGTCTTATATCCGGAACAACGATCATACGGTTCTGTGGGACGGGAAAAACCCGATCGGGATAATACGCGGGTGGGTGACAGGAAGCGAGGCAGGATCGAGAAAGCGGATGTTTTGGCGAACCGTGGGTACTTGGCACCACCCTGGCGCATTGGTTCCGGTTTGTTCTTCAAACTGAAAGAATAACTTTTAAGTCGACGGTGGTACATTTCGCCGACAGCAATTGGGTTCGTGCCTGGGTTCAGAGCTTCGGTATATCGATCTCGGGTTGCGGAGGATGTATAAAAAAATCCGAACCAATTTGTCCGCTTAAACAAACAGCCATTAATAATACCGTCTTGTGCGTACTTCATTTCAGTTTCGACGTTCAATTTCGATCGCGCGGTCTTTCGGGAACGACAACCGAGGGGACGGTACGCCGCGCGCGCAAATATATTACTGCCTGTCCCGACTGGTTAAAGTTCGGCAACGCAACTTTGCACGAACAATTTCGCTCGCTTTTCTTTCAGCCGGCAATTACCCGCGCACGTCGATAGTCCGGCGCGCTTCGACATTTCGTCGGGCTATTTTTCGCTCGTGCCGTTAAATACGATATCGGCAGCGTGCTCGCGTGTTATCAGACGCGCCGGTTAATTAATTCGCGCGCGCCCTATGTCTGAACCCATTTTTCCTCGTCGGCAATTGGGGATATGGTTTTTTTTTGTTTTTTGGGTGTTTTTTTTATTATGGGACAAGCACGGATTGTCGGGGTTGGGAATCAATGGGGTACGAAATTGAATCTGACGGCACACAAATCGTGTTCCGTGAATTTGATCGTACGATGGATCGACGACGTTCCAGAAATGGGAATCAGAAGGGTTGAATGAGATGAAACAAACGTCCTTGCCCTAATTACCGCGGCGCCAGTTACCGTTGTGCCAGCAATTGTATTCCGTTCCTTTTACAAAATTCGCTTTGTTTCACTTTCACGTTTTATGAATATCCGTACCATAAATTTAATAAACGGCATTATTGGAGTTGTACTTTCGTTTGAATACAAATCAAGCGATCAGAATTAAATTAGTTAATTTAGGGTTAAAATATATAAGGGTGCGCTTATTATTTTCTTTGGTTTTTGTTTTTCTTATAGAGCATATATTTGGCTGGTTTGCACGGAGAAAAATTTTATATTAAAAATTACTATTGATTATGGTATTTCAGGGATTTCAGGCAATCAAATATTTCTAAAATCGTTATACTTCTTCTATAAAATACAATACCTTCTAGACGAATTAGCTATATTTTTTATGATAAATTTCTATAAAGTATACTTATTTCCATAATATAAATAATGATATCCTTATAAAACTATAAGTATGGTATTTTATAATGTAACTTTTTTCTACGTTTACACGCACAGAAATATTTTGTTATGACAAACAAATTTTGTTTCATTCAACAAAACAGTTTTGTTGTTATTTAACTAAACAAATAGTTTTGTTAGATCAACAAAATATAATTCAACTTAAAAATAGTGTAAATATTTACGAAATATTTTATTGAGCTCATATACTTCACAGACAAATTGACAAAATACGCTCAACAAAATAATTTCTTTAATTCAACTATATCATTTCTGTGCGTGTAGTTACTGATTTTTGTTTGTTTTGAATCGACGTAATTTTTTAATAAACTACCATATTTTATTGAAAAAAGTTATCGTTATTTTGTTTATACTTTTTATTCATGATTTATATAATTTTGTGATTTTCATTTTGAGGTAAGTTCATTTTATTGTATTAAAATTTTTATTAGTGATTATTGGCATTAAATTGTTTGTTTTCATCCTTCAACAATTCCATGAGCAAATTAAACATTAAAATAACACAAATATGACCGCTATAGTTGTGGCATTTCGGCGTGGACGTTTAATTTATCGCAAAAAATCGTTCAGATTTGTCGTTTATTTTGCGAAAGTTTCATTGAATTTTTTTTATTTATATCGAGCGTCGGTTAATGAGGACAATTTTTCATCATCTCTATTGCAAGATTTTTTTTCAAAGCACTTTTTTCCAAATTATTTCCTCCATTGTTAAAGAGAAAAAAGTCAATGCGTTAAAAGGGATACCGACTATAACGTGCATGGCAGTGAATGATTGAGGAAAAAAACTTATCAAAATGTGCTTAGAGCAATTGTTTGAAATCTTAGTTGAAATTGTTGTCCATTGTATAACCGTATGTTTTATCAAATAAATTGTAATTGCTTATGGGAATAGAACAATAATGGCCCCATAATCAATTACATTCGTAACGAGGCTATCTTGTGTTTTTTACGTCACATTTTGTCAACGTTGAAACAAATTAATTATTTTTATTGGCTGATAATAAGGCTTTAACGGCATTTTGTTTATTGTTAAAATCAACGTATATATTTTGTAAATTTGTCAATATTTTAAATACTATTCCATATATTAACCTATATACACATTTCAAATTGTAGTTGTTATATAGTTTTCCTTTTTCATTTGTATCACCATAATGATTTTTCTTTTTTTTTTTTTTTTTTTTTTAAGGAATTTAGTCCGCATCATAAATAAGAGAATCTAACAAACCCACGCGATGCATTAATTAAATTCATCCGGAATATTTATTAGCTTTAATTAAAGCTTTAAGAAAATAGCAAACAGACATAACAAAGTCATATGTTCTAATATTGATTTTCTTTAATCAGATAAAATTGAACTGCAGAATTTGACTTCGGTTTTATTTCATTGGTAATTGGTACAATACCTTAATATAGATATTCTGTATTTTATAACGAAATAAGCTTTTAATGATTATTAAGAAACACCTTTGTTATAAATCTGTGAATATTACAATTAAAAATTAAAACGACTTTTGTGTACCTTAATTTCATTATTTTGTAGCCAATAAGTGTAACAGTCGATTCAGTTATTTGCGGAACAAATTAACAATTAAAAAAATATAACTAATGACTTCCATTATATGCATAAATGCATGGAATTATATTATGGAAATACGCTTTAATATTATGATGATCTTCTAAAATAATAATGAAAATTTTAGAAGGAACAAGTAAACATATTAAGTTTGACTGTATACAGTATTTATAT
>JABFQC010002530.1:0-15898 GCA_022817085.1 Psilanteris sp. ZL-2020
AGTAAAAATTTAACAAAAAAAAAAAAAATAAAAATAAAAAAAAGGAAAAAAAAATATAAATAAATCAAACTTAATGATTTACAAAAAAAAAAAAAAAAAAACAAAAAAAAAAGAATATTAACAGATAAAAGCTTATTATATCTTGTTTTTTATACCGTTGTTTTCTTCTCGTATTCTTTCGAGGCATTTAAAATAATTCAAAAAATAATGTCAAATATTATTTCAAAATAAAAGAATTTAATTATACAATATTCACAAAAGAATAAATGTTTTATTATCGTATATTTTGAAAGTTTTTTATAAATTAATTTGATAATTAATTCATTGTTGAATTATTTTAATGTTAGTTATCATGAGTTATTGTATTTTAAAAATTTATAATAATAATAATGCATAATTATATTAAATAAATATTAATTTTAATGTAGTAACTTTAATTCTGATCATTTTGCTACCATTTTTGAATAATACATTATTCTTATGCTTTCAGGTCAAACTTCGTTTTTTTAATTACGATGTTTTGGGTGCTATTAATCAAGCTTGCATTGGCAATTTTGCTGTGTTATCTGTCAACCAATGAGCACCGCTTGCTGTTTTCCGGCGGTGATGACTAATGATAGAGTGGTTTTGCCTCAAGACTATATTGTGGGAAAATTGAGCATCTTCCTATGCT
Organism: Psilanteris sp. ZL-2020; assembly: GCA_022817085.1. NCBI lineage: Eukaryota > Metazoa > Arthropoda > Insecta > Hymenoptera > Scelionidae > Psilanteris > Psilanteris sp. ZL-2020. The sequence goes on from JABFQC010002530.1 coordinate 674, forward strand.
ATCTGATCATGGATATGCTCATCATTAATGAAACTTATTCACTTACACTAACATCGGTTAACCGTATAAAGTTATGTTAATAAGTTTGGAAATAATAAGATAGTAAATATTATGTTAGTCGTACTTTTTAAATTAAAAATATTTATATTTACCTTTAGCGACACCGTTTATTATTTATTTATATGATATATTTTTTGTATATAATAATAATTACAATATGATATTATAATTTGTTAATTTCATATCTGAAGATATCGACTTTTAATGTTCTTATGATCTTTATCTGCAGAAATGCAATTTTAAAATATATGTAATAAAAATGTAATCAATTAACGTGATAAATTTTGTTATATATTAAAAGATTGAAAGCACATATATAATAAAATGATGACTCAACTTTCATTCTTTCTCTTAACCATTTAATCGGTCGTGTTAAATATTTGCATACATCTATTTATTGTTTTTGTTACACTTCATGAACATGTGATTTTACCGAGAGAAAAGTACTTAAGGTGTATTTTCGACCCATTGGCATGCAAGGAGTGTCCTTCACTCTGACCGCATTTTTTTCATTAGTGCTTTCGTGCGCTAGTTTTAATTATTTTTAACTGCAATGTGTTCTAATTTAAATTTTCCATAGGTATTAAATGGCTTTAATTGTTTAATTATTAAGATACAATAAAGACTGCTGGTTCTTATGTAGTTCAGTAAGAAAGAAAACTAGCAAATTAAATTACTTAAACTGGACTTTTCGAAACCAGCGCAAGCTTCAAATCGAAATCCACATTGAAAGAAATTTCGAACTGAAAATGCAACATTGAATAATTGCATTTAGAAAATTAATTTTATTTATTTTGAGTCAAGTTTGATATATATATATATGTGAAAGCATCGCGTTAATTGAGATTTAACATAATTTACACAATTTGGCGTCTGTTGAACGTAATTTTTTTGCTGAACCATTTCACAGGGTTTAACTTTTCTGGATGAAAGTTTTATAAAAGAGTTTGCAGAAGTTATCTTGTAATATAATTAATGAAGGTCAGTACGACCAATGTCTTTGGTGTCTTCATGCTTAAGGAAAGCTTTGACGAAAGAAACCTTAAGGATGTTACAAATACGAGATTAAGCCGCGATAAAAGCAGATAAGAAGAGAATGATGAAGGCTGAGCTAAGGAAGTCTCAACTAATGTTGGGACATGTAAAGAAAGAAACTTTTATGTTGAGTTTACAGAAACGAGCCAATGGTTACGAACTTGTACGAAATAATTTCTGGTAAGAAGGAAGTAGAAGAAGTTGTATGGTCAGAGCCTTTCAATAGCATCTTATCAATGGCTATCAGAAAATTGAGATGCGCCATAGTTAGATTGACATTCTCATCCAAATTTTTTTAAGCTCGAATGGAAAGCTTCTTTAGAAAAAATCTAGACTGAGATTGAATTCAGTATGATGTATTGGAGGTTAATAAATTAAGTGGCAGTTGTTGATGGTGATTAATTTCGAAATGTTTGAGTTTTCTGAGGTAAATTCGTCAACTAAATTGAAGTAAATATAATAGAAATATGTAAAAGTTATAATTAAAATAAATAATTATATACAAAAATTGCTTATATAAATATGTATGTGTAATATATTTTTTATTTACGTCAAAAAATCGTTGTTAAATGGTCTTAAAATCTGCATCAATGAAATTTCAAAACATAATAATTATGTAAATTTATTAAAAGAACTGTTGTAAGTGCATATTTACTGGAAGATAAATTATATTATGTCTTACAATTTAGTAACTCAAGACAACGTTATGTCATTATTTATAAATTTTTATTGAAGTAACTTTAAACTGGTAAATAAAGATTATCTTTAAAAGAAGATAAATGTCTACTGTCATTGCATATAAGATTTTTTGTGTTTTTTATCCTAATTATATAATTAAATTATTTTTATTAATTTATAATAATACAAAACATTTAATATTGGGCGTACGATTAAGTTGGTAGATAAAATAAAAGATAGTAATATAAAACTTTCTTTTCGAATAGGATTTTGTAAATTGTTGCATATAAAATATCCAATCTTTGATTGGATAAAGAATTAAAAGTTACAGCGCAAAGTATTATATTTGTTTGGAACTTCTTACTGTAAAATTGGCGTTTATACATTGTACTTTTATATCTTATAAATAACTTCAGAGTTTACTTGACAAAATTTTAACGATTGTCAACTTCAATATATGAAATAAATGTCGATTTAAGGTTACTACAAGGAACACTGAAGTTAGAACTTATAACAGACGTTCGTTATTATTTTTAGAATTCAAAATTACTTTAACATAATCAAATAACAATTCACACCAAGTTTGTTTGTAAAAATAACGTCTTATAATTTTTGTAATTAAATTGATTAAGTACTACTTATATTACGTAATTATTAATTAATTAGTAACATACGATAATATATATATATATATATATATATATATGAATTTATTATTCAAATTATTATATTTTGTACATTATATTATACAGAACAAACATGCTAAAATTAAATATTTTTGTATTGCTTTAAAACAGTATATTTACACGTTATTATAATGTATAATGTTAACAATGATGTTTCATAGATAATACGTTTGTATATTATAAAATATTATAAACGAAGGATATTAACAAAATGATTTTAATAAATGAAGTATGTTTTAATAATTATAATCATTAATGATTAAATCATAATTTACACATATACATGAATACACTTAAGAAATGATAGAATAATTATTGAATTAATGTTTTTTGATTTATAGTTTACTAATAAATATAAATAGTTGTAATATATCGTTGTCGGGTAACATGAGTCGTACGGCAACGTGGTACTCTTGCGCGAACCACAATAATGAGGGATCATTCATCAACTTCAAACGCTTAAAATTGAAAAGGGTATGTTACACGAAACAATTTTATGTGGCATATTCGTCTTATTTATAACATAAATTTTACTGGCAAAAATGTGCAAGACGTAGTTTGAAACATTGTATAAGACAGAGCATTAATTAAAGCCTTTTCTCAGAGCAAAATATTTTGTGAAGAATCCTTTCAATGAAGGTAGAATAAAACATTGTTGAACTATATATATATATATATATATATATTTGAAATACAGGTAATTATTATTTTATTTAACAAAAATATGTTATGAATATGATTATTTCATACACATACAATTTTTTGACATGTTTATAGATTTTCTTAACCAAAAATATCAATATTTGTTAATAACTTTGTTGAGTTGAAGCGACGTATGGAAATAGAGCAAGTGATTAATAAAATTACATTAGCAAATTTCAATTAACAATAACACGCATGCAAATTAATTTAATACATCTTCTTGTTCAGATTCATATAATTATTTCAAAACATCATTCGCGGTTAATCAGTTGCACGGCAAAATATACTCTTTCTTAAAGTAGCAAGCAAAACAGCATATAAACTGTAATTTCAAATATGATATTTGTTAATTCCCAAAACCACATGTCATGAATTTTGTTATTCATTACGATTCGGAATAACGATTCTAACTTTTAACTTTACGGTCTTTATTACAAACTTCATTAATTAAGTCCGTGCTTTCAATCATTTAACTGCGTCATTTACTTCAGTGCGCAAATAAAAGACGGAATTTGAAAGAAAAAATAATGCGAATTGGCAATTATTTAGCGCTATTTTAAAACGCGAATGTGTAATTAACAGGTACTTATTATAATCTATAATAAAGTTCACTAATGATGATTGATATAAATTATAATTAAATTCAATGCATTCTATTTGCAATTTTGGTCGAAACATAAAAGCACAAATACAATCAAATATTAATTATTAATACTTTGGCTCATTAACGATACTCATTTATTGGGGTATTTTATATTACGCAACTATAATGTATAAATCAATTCATTAAGTTTTGTAATAATTAAATGACAACCAAAATAAGTTTGTTAATTATGTTTGCGAATGAATAATGCTTTTCGTTTTATATTAATTATTAAAATATAATTACTTTAATTACATATATGTATGTGTATATTGAATGGTAAACAAAAACAATAATAATCATACAATGAGAAGAAAAGCTGTGCGCACGTTAAATTTATTAAGCAGTGTGCACTTAATTACGAACGATCGTACTTTGCCCAGTAAAATCCAAATTAACACAATCGGATGGCACAAAGTGATGCAGTGACTAAATCTAAAGCAATTTACGATTGTCACTAGTGACACTGATTAGTCACTAATGTCTGTTCATGAATGCGTATGAGCTGCTACGTGTTAAGCAGAATTAGCTCTAATACGGCAAATAGTTCTCAGCTAAATCTCGCGGGATCGTTCCCAATACCTCGACCAACATGGCACAACTCTTATCGGCGTCTAATGACCCGATTGCGATTTCGCATTGCGTTTTATTTGCATTAAATTTTGTTTCAGTTCGATTCTGTACAACTTTATAGCGAAATAAAAATTTAATTAAATGTTCAGTGGCAAACAGTTTAATTTGAACGTTAGTTTTCAAATCGTAGTTTAATGATTTTTATTGCTTTGTAAATTTAGTTATTTAGTTATCTGCTATTGAAAGAAAGTAATCGCGAATAAATAATAGGTATGGCGGTTGAATTAGTCGAGTTATTGTTACTATTCTTTTAAATTTTATATCTTTTTAGAATGTAAAATGTATAATTATGTCTTATCTATATTCAACAGAACTATTATATATATATATCTATATATATTGGTCTTTTGTTTAATCAAACAATGCTTTATTTTAGTTGTATTTTCAATGGTGTTATTGCTAAATTCTAGATTGTACTACATTTTTCTTTTTTATTTGTTTATAAAAAAATTATTTAATGCAAGGAAGTAGAAATGTATATCAATTCGAATAGTTCTGTGAATTTATGTTATCAATTTTGTGCCTTAATAGATTAATTAAATGAATGTGTGTACAAAGTATTCTGTTTGGAATATGATTTAAAAATTATGCCTATAATTACATAACCAAAGTCGTGTTGAATTTCATGGTCGTTAACCCTTAAGTGACTATAACATAATCATCGTCAAATGAATAATTTACTATTTAATCATTAAACAGTTACGAGATTTAATAATGAAAAATACATAAGTAGAAAAGACTGTTACAATTTTCAATATATACTATTACGTTATCCACAATTTATATATCTATAAATGTTAAAATTATCATAAGTTATCGCAAATGTTTTCCATCGTCTTATCATAATTATTAACCGCATATATATTAATAACATATAAATCAATATAAACCTAATAAACCCTACTCATCATTCACCCAACGTTGACTAAAAATTATTCAACAACAAAGAACCATCGGTTCTCAAAAAGCAGTAACAGTTCCTCGAAGACAATTGAATTAACCCGAAGTTGTGTTCGCGCGGAATTTTTATTTTCCATCTTCGTTAACGAAGTTCAATGCCGGAATCGTTCAAATAATAAACGAATAACATATTAATTTATCTACAGCTTATTCAAAAGCAAACAAAAGTTTACAATGACGTTCGGGCGATGTTTATCTATCCACACGAAACAAAGGAGTAATCTCTTTTGTGGGAAACAAAGTCGGCGAAAAATTGCGGCGTTATGACTGTGTGTGTCACGAGCTTCCAAATCCTGCGAAACGCGCAATCAAAAGGGACCTATATTCCGTCGCGTAAAAAAAAAAGAAAAAAAAAGAGTCCAAGTTCGCAGCAGAGGATTAGGGTGGCCACATCATTAAAAGCTTTGAAGCTCGGTTCCACGTAAACACAAACGTCGATCCTTGAGCGTGTCAACAAGTCGCAAGGACTTGGTAATTAATTTAACCGCGTTTTGTGCCTCTCGTGTTTCGCGAACTTTGCATCTGTGTTGTCCCTGTTCGCTAGATTCAGTTATTTCAGTGGAATGAGAGCAAATGTCATGATGCCTGGTATTTCAACCTTCATCCCTTCGAAAGCACTCCTGCGAATCATTTATCACGGGACCGGCAGACATATAAACAATCGTTCCTACGGCTACATTTTTCAAATTCGATTACACAGCGGCATCGATAACCCCGATACCATGCACTTTCATTGATTTCGAATTTCTTTTATGGCTTATTCCGAAATTGTCAAGTACCAAAGTTATAATGCACTACAATCGCTTTATTTTATTACCATGTTTTACGATTCCGTACTTCATGAATGCAGCTTTGAGGACTTTTTCGGTCCATCTTGCAGAATTAAAGTTCCATAGATTTCCGGATAATATCTTTGCCAAGTAAATGAAATCGTGCAATATACCATTTTACAATGATCTAAAGCGTTTTCCAGACGTCATTTGTTGATGCTCGCAGTAAATTAATTTTCGCAAAATCGATGTTTCATTTCGATAACAAAAATTTTATGTGGTTAATAGGGTCGCTGGGTTATTATTTTTCGTTTGCAACCTTTGCAAAAAATAAGGATAAAATTATCTTTATCTAAGACGGAAGTGGGATACTCGTAAAAAATTATATCTAAATTAAATATATGATATTGTACATTAACATTAGAATAATATTATATAGTAATTTTTGCTCTTATGTTCTCCAGCATCATCCTTTTATTATACTATTTCAAGTCGTAATATTTCCTTCGTTTTTTCCATCCAGGAGGTGATTAATATATTTGTTCCATCTCGGATTACTTATGTGGACCGAAACGTATGACAATGAACATATACCATTAATAAAATTTCTTCGGAATATTGTCATATTTGAATAGAACAAAACAATCTTTTATACGCGAAGACGCGATTTATCACTTTCAAACATCCCTCAATCCTGTCTTCAGCGAGCGCCACTGAAGAACTAATTAGAAGTTTCACGTGGCATACGCATACTCGGCAGTTTTTTACCACCTTTTTTTACCCGATTTATTTATAAAACAAACGTATAATACGCGAGCAACTTGATTTGTAACAAAAAACAAACGCGAATAAAGAAAATTGCAAATAAGCTGTGTGTTATAAGAACGGCAAAAAGTGGAAAAACCGAGGAATCCTTTTGAAGTTCGCATTCGCGACGTCATTGGCGTCGCGTTGAAAAGAATCCGTCGACGGGAACAGGCCGATTACGGCATTCTATCCTAGTTTTAAGCAGCCTTGCGTTCGTCTAAAACGCGGATATCAATGACCGAGCGCATACCATACTAATCCGCGGTGCGGCTCAAATTTCATTTTGCTTTTTGCCACATCAATTTTTCAAATGTCATCTTAGTCGATTCGAATTACACGTCGTGGATTTTCAAGTTCTTGTAATGAAACGCAAATAATTCTCGAAAAGAGTAGCTTACTTAATAATATCCTAGATTTGGAATAACTTTTATTTAATAAAAATGTAACTGGATTTTGTTATTGACATTGTTGGAACAGAATTAAGTATGATTTTTTATTATTTGTAAAGCATAAGAATGCACAGAAGATTAATCATTTTTAAATCTGCGACATTTTGTAATTGTGCAATTTTAGGTTTGGTATTTAATATTCATTGTAATTTCTTAATACTTCCGTGTTTTTTCAAATATAATTGCTTGAAAGTACGTTTCACCGTTTTGTAAAAATATTTTTCATTGCGACTTATAATAGGTCAGTAAATTGTGCCCAATCTTTATTGTCAAGTCACAGCTGAAAGGAAACTATTAGCGCGTGAATTAGTATTTATATATGATCCTTTCATGTTTGGTGCAATATTAATTCCAGCTTATTTTTCCTGCAATTAATTGCAATTAATATAATTATTAATTAATTATTAATTACACAAACTGAATGTATTGCTTATAAATATTAAAAATTGTTAAATACGAATCAATTCTGTTTATACCGACAAAAAACATTTTGCAATTCATTGAAGAATATAAAACACTTAAAGGGTTCTCCAAGTCCAACGTAACGAATTTGAGTATATTGTTATCATTCGATATTATTTTATAAATTAATTACATTTAATTATTTTAGGACATTCTACTTTTACGCGAGAATGTATTGTAATTATAAATAATCATGTTTATTTTATATTTGTTTTGACGATCTTAATCACCTGGAAAACGACTTCCTTCACTGCGGGTTTACAAATTGTTAATACAGATCTTTTCACGTTGAAATATGTTCTTCTTAAGTGAGAAAATATCCTAAACTATTTGTAAAATTTAAGTCTGTAAATTATGACAAATATGTCAGAATATTATAATTCTAGAAAAATTGCTTGAAGGACCACCTTAACGCCATTTTTCTGCACAAGAATTCAATTGAAGTGTCATCGAAAAATATGTCTTCGTTATAGAATTACACCACGCTCTCCATACATCCTTGCATTAAACACATAATTTTGCAAGTTTGCCCCCTATGGAGCCATTTCTACGGAAACGTTGAAAGATATAAAAGTTTCATTTAACGCTCGAACTTCTGACGTTTAGTCAGATAAGAACGAAAGTATCGCGCAAATACTTTTAAGGAGTTGTAAAAATTGTAACATTCAAGAGTGTTCATGAACATTCTAGATATTGTCAATAAAATAATATTATGTGATACGACTTTATCCATAAAAGAATGATGTACAGATTGCTTATGCTTTATTTGAAAATGATTATATAATTGTGTTCAACATACAAATAAAAGTACACAGAGAAGTACAGACTTACGAATAAGTATTGAAATTATAATCATTTTTACTATGTTTCTTCCTTTTTGGTATATTTCTATTAAAATCAGCAGAAATTACCTTAATATTTAAATAAACAATAATTGTGTGATTATATTGTATGTTTTAAATTAACACTGTCCATTATAAATTCTTCGTTAATAATGGATAACAGCGATATTTATATAATTCTATAGATGTAATTAAATAGATCGAACGATGAGAAATACGTAACTTTCTCGAAAGTAGTATTACTTGACCACAGTTACTTATAGATAATTGATTTCAATTAACACCAGAGATGCCTAAGACGGTAACTTCAAAATAATACTAATGAGTTTTAAGAATAGTTTAAAATGTTATAAAAGGAATCGGCAAATGTTTTTTAATAAGATAATATAATAAAATATTTTATATATACACATGTATTAACTAATATATTACATTATTTATAACCTTCTAAACAATTGTAACGATACTTAAAAAGCGATCTTCTTTTAATTGTCAATATTTATATAAACAATAATTGTATTTTCGGTCTCAAATACAATTTGACTATGACAAATAAAAATATGCAAAATCTACGTACAGAGAAACAAATCCACATTGTCGTACGAAAACAATTCTACATTTGTATATAGTGTACGTGTTAATATTAATTAAAACTTTGTACAGGAAAAATAAAATTGTCTGATTGTATAAAAATATTTGCTTAAAGTAATAATAGATATATCGTGTACCTGTGTGCGTCCGTCAGAAAATATTTTCCAATTTGATGGACAAAGAGAATTAAGTTTAAATTCACATTAAATTACCAATTATTTTGAGATTGTAATATTCATTATATCTAATATGTACTAATATCACTTCAGATTAATAAAGCTTTTAGAAAGCTTTAAAAATCGACTCATCTGCATACGTGCAGCAGATCAAGATTTTGTTTTGGTTCTCGATTTGAATACTTTCAAAATAAATAACAAAGGTTACGAAAATATAAATATAAATATATAAAATATACATCAAATAATCAAAACAATACGTAAGAAAAACAAAATATTATTTTTTTTCCATGTTAACGTGTCACGTATCCTTCACTACTTTTTTAAAGATTCGTTATTATTTATAATACATCACACTTTTCACTATACACATATTTATAATTTCCGTTTAAATGGAAAAAAAACTTAAAACTCGATATTTTAACCAAATTTTAGTTAACTTCAACGAATTAGAGAACTATGAAAAGCATTTTTGTCATGGTACGAAATCATGTGTGGAAATCTGAAATTGTCGATGTTTCATTTTGCACCGGTCAGTGTATCGAACTTCGAGCGTGTTTCTACAGCCCAGTTTTCCCTCGGGTGGATGAGTGTTACCGGTTTCAGGGGTTGCGCATCATTCAACGGCGCTCAATTTTCTGTAATGGGTTCTCACGTCAAATGGTCCCTGACGGTGGCGGCATGATTACGTTTCAGCCGCATCGCTCGTTCACCAACTATTTCTGTATATTTCCCTGCAGCTCCTATTTTGCAGCACGCGCTTCGAATGTCATGCTTGTGAAAACTTTGTTCGTTTAGTAGATGTATGAGTAATGGACCACGCTCATTACTAATATGCCCGAAATTGTTGCCTGAAATAGTACTTTAGACAAAAATTCGGACACAAAATGTGATTTATAATAACTGACTTAATAAAAATAAGATAAATGCATATACGTAAATAAATATATTTATAAAGGAAAGCTTCGATAAACACTAGCGATTTATACGCTGGTACTTTCGATCTTGTTTGTTGTTAAAGTGAAAAATACTGTTCAGAAAAATGAAGTTTCTCGCGAAATATTGCTCAGAAGATATATATGAAAAACGGTAGTCGCATATACGTAGCGAGGCTTCAAATAATTTGTCTGCTTTGAATATTTAACATATTTTGCAGTAAAATACAAGTCAGCGATTTGAAATTCAATTATTTAGAATTCGGTTCGGGGTTGTTTTTTATAAACAGGTTGCGCCGAGGAGACGTTTCTTTAAGGCGGAATCGTTTTAAGCTGGTATTGTTTAAATTTGCATTTTTGTTATCACATTTTTATTCGTAATGCATACATTTGTGTATCGAAATTGTTTGCTATGAGAGTTTGATTATATTTTCATTCCATTCAAATACCGATCGGTATCTGCGCCAAGGAAATCGTTGTGCTGAGGATTTAAAAGTATGACAGTAAGGGTTCATTATATAAGGACTGGCTTAATACAGTACTTCGTTGCAAATATTGTAACTTTTTTCTTGTTTCTTTTTTTTTAATGTACATGCTTTTATATTATGATTAAAGGTTGTATCATTCGGAATTTCTAAGTCTTCGTCATTCATTTTTATTTGTATTTTCAATAATATATGTAAGTGCGTCTAGTTGCAGGGTAACTTCCATCAATTTCAAATTTCATAACCATGAAATGTATACCTCTATACCCTCTATATAGTTCATGGTATGGAATTTGATATATGCAGTGAATTCAAATTGAACATTTTTTTAAATTATTGCTTACCTAATATAGTTATCAATATTAAATGATATTTATGCTTTTAATCGATTTTTATATCATACAATATGCAAATAAAAATCATATTTTCGAAGTTATAAACAGTCCAGTATGTATTGGCATAAAAATATATATAAATTCACGATATTACCTATAAAATAATATTATACATTTTATGTAGTAACAACAGTTTTATATACAAATATTTGTGTTTATTTTTACGAAAATAAAATGCGATAAACGCTGCTTGAGTTTCTATTTCATAAAATAATAAATAACAGAAGTATCATTTAATAAACGTTTCTGTTTAATATTTCAGTTTTTAATTAACAAATTATCTAAATACGAAATTTATAAATTGAACATTATTTTTACTAACAGAATGTTATGTTTGTAATTAGAAAGCAAATACAAATAAAAAGATATATATTTTTGGAAAAGTGTTTGTTAAGTTTTATTTAAAAAATAATAATGAGTAGAATACGTACAAATAATCCTGTTAGCAAGATGAAAATAAAAGCAGTAAATTTTAATTATAAATCTGAAAATTAAATATTCGAAAATTTGCAGAATTATTGTCGAGACATTAATAACTTAATAATTAAGTTATTAATTATTAATTATTAAGCTAATAAAATTAAATAATAAAATAAGTAATTTTTTTGAATATTGATTACGATTATATATTTTTATTAAAGAAAAAATGTGTCTTTTGTCACTTAATTTTTTTTATTTTACGTTTATATTATCCCCTTTATTTCTGGATTGAACAAAATTATACGAATTTTCAAATTCGTTTTACATTATACATCTTCATACGCGTGAATCTGATCACTGTTTAATTTTACAAACTTTGTATTTCACCAACAAGAACAAAGTTAATGGATAAACGGCATTATGAACAAAAAATATATATATAATTCATAATTTCCCATGATACTTCCTCCTCTATCCAATTTTATCTCCCTCTGTACTATGGAATCTGATATATGCACTGAATCCAAATTGAACCATTTTTGCAAATTACCGCTCATCTAATAATTATCAACAGTATAAATACTATTAATGCTTTCAAAATACACATAAAAATTGAATATCTATAAACTTAAACATATATCTGAAGATATAAAAAATTATATATGTAAAATATGTAATAACGTAATGTCTAAGCATTAAGAACATTCAGATTTATTTAAATGATTTCCATCAGCGCGCATTTAAATTTGTCATAAAATACTGTTTACGGTAAGTAAGGGTTGAATTTATAATGATTTCTGCATTAAAAATAGCAAGAGGAACAATAAAATTGATCGCTTCTGCACGTCGTTCACAAACGAATAAACTTTGAATATTTGAAATAATGGGCTACAAAATTCGCAGCGTCACCAAGATATCCAGATTCCTATCGCATAATGTATTCGGTAAAAAGGCACCATGAATAGTGATGGTGGAATAAGCGCGCAGGGATGCTCATAAGTTTAAAGCTCTAGCTGCATGGACCGAGTTTAACGCGCCGAATCCTCGCGCGCGCAAATAAAAGATGTACGTATCAAACTTAGACGCTCGTGTAAGATCTATCGCATTGGTATTCAAGTCGTCAGTCGCGTCACGCTACCACGAAGTGGCTTCTGAGTTGTCTTGTTTTATTTAGCAGCCTGGCGTAGTAAAATCGCGTAACCAAGCATCTACTCGGCAATTTAACCAAGAATCTAAGCTGTCGAAGTAAAGTGTTTTCAGTTGACGTTAATATATTCATTCCCTGTTCCTCCTTTTCTATAATTTTGTTTTATTTTTTACTTTGTACACAGTTTTATTTATGGGTCGCCATTTAGCTGATCAACAACGTTTTCGACAACTTCCCTCGTATCATAGAAGTAAGCTCGATTTTGTAAATATTTCGTAAAAACAAAAACTTATTTACAGTCGCAAATTTACGCTATGTCGAAATTTTATCTTACAATTTCCTGCGTAATATATATATCGTTGGCATAAATTTTGGTTTGTTTGTTATTATTTCCAGCGCGAAAAATAATAGTTAAGAAATCGCAATGTAAATAGTGAACGGGGTCTTGAAAATTTGATACAAATTACTATGTTATATAATAAAATTGTAATACGCAAAATAATTTATTCAAACTAGGAAACGTTTTTTGTTATATGATGCAGTAAATATGTAATTTTCAAGAGTATCCGTCTTTTACTATTTATATCGTAATTTTTTCAGTATAATTTTTCTCGGTGTATAAACGCACGCGAACATATATTCTACCAAAGTTATTATAACTTCTCGTGAAATGTATATAGACAGTATATGAGCAATTTTCTAACACAATTCGGTAAATAATCAATTTTCAGATATACGTTATATATTGTAAATATATTCATACATTTTTAAGTTTAAGGTGTAAAAGGATTAACATAAAATGCATATCCAACGAAATTGTTTTCATTATAATTATATTATATACTAAATTACAGTGATACATAACAAAAAGTATGTTAAAATACGGTCGATTATTAGCATTAGGTATAATTAACGATGATTCAATATTTCATTACATGTATATTAAAATTCATTATAAACGAATATCAATACAATAAGTTTTCATTAATGATAGATTCGTAGAACTTGAGAAATGATTTTAACCTTAATATTTGTTGTAATTTAATACTTCTAATAGGTGCATTTGTTGATCAGCAGAATTTGAAAGAATTTGGAATATTTTTATTTTGTGACAAAAATTTTTTTAAAGACTACCCCTTCGATTTTTTCAATAAATGGATATTTAGTAATCCACCTGAAATTACTTTTTATTGATTTCTTATTGCGTTGCGATGTCAAAACATCGTGTATTTTTAAATGATATGAAGGGTTACATGCAAATGGCACGCAGAAACGTTTGTTTCGTGAAAATATTTAAATTTTCAATTTAGTCATTTTCTATTTTAAATGACTTTAAATACACTTTATGGACGGTTATAATGCTCCGAATAGGTCTAGGTATCTATGTATAAAGTTAGAAAGATTTTGAAGCATTTTGATTTTTTGGCCAGAATGCCATTTTTTAAAGATTACCCATTTCGTTTTTTTAAAAATGCACAAAAATGAAACTTTTGCCAATCATTTGTGAATGATGTTTTATCGATTTCTGCTGGTGTTGCGGTGTCAAAACGTGAATTTTTAATAATACAAACGAGTTACATGCAAATGGCTTGCTGAAACGTCAATCTCGTGAAAATATTAAAATTGTCTTAGTAGTCATTGACGACTTTAATCCTAATATTTGGCGTGTATTCATTCTCATAATAGGTGCGAAAAATTTTGTTTTCGTATTTCGTAATTCTTCTAGTAATATTATTTTAGATACACTTGACACAGTAATGTAAAGCTTTAAATGCAATTGTAAAATAAAATTGTATATTTGTTTAGTTAACAATGTACTCTATTGCGATAAAATTTTTTGTGGTAGTTATATTTAAAGTATAATATATATCGTCACTGATGTATATATTTAAAAAAAAGCATGAAGCATACGTTTAATAACGCCATTTGTTTTAACACAAGTTGTTAAATTAATTTTGCTAAAAATAATGCATTTGAATTGAAGTAAGTTTTATTATTTCCTAGAATATTTATGATAAAAATTATGTTGGTATTTATTATTCAAAAAGTAACATTACATTTTCTATGATATAAAATGTATATATACATCAATCTTGGTTTATAACTACTAGTTTATTGATATACTTATTTGCACTAAAAGTGTTACGTGCGTAGTATAATTTTTTCTACAAAATTGTCTTAGTTGATTATTAATATTTGGTATTACAATATCATCAATTACATGTTACATCCTGAGATGCAACATTGGTTAGGACAATAATTAGTTATTAAAAATAACTAACTACACCCTAATACAATTTAGGAATTTGATAATATGTTGGGAAAGGAAATTGGTGGGTAAAAACACGA
>JABFQC010002531.1:0-15895 GCA_022817085.1 Psilanteris sp. ZL-2020
ATCTCAAACAGCAGTACTGTTCGTAAATATGTGTATATATATTTCTGGAAAAGTTTGCACAAAAACATGAATAACTATAAAAGTTACAAAAATATATATCCCCTACAGAAATACAACGTTGCAGCAAGATGTAAATGTCCCCCTTTATTAACGTTGCACGAAAGTTGCAACAACGTTGCAAGATTGTAAAATTAAAAAAAAATTGTATTTTTACGTATACACTCTACATATACATATAATAAATCTTATTATGGATATTCGAATTAACGAAGATTCGAACCCCGTCATACCGTGAAACCATATCTGCAGTTCAAACGCTTAACCACTGGGCTAGCAGTATCTTTGTCAACGTAAACTTTTTTTAGATATTTAAATTAATCTTAGTAGAATAATCATTGCACATAAACGTTGCAGCAACGTTACTGCAATTTTCATGCAACGTTAATACTGAGGGACATTAACACGTTACTAGTAGGTTGCCACTGCCACATACGTTGCAGCAACATTGCAGCAGCGTTTCATTTCTGTAGGGAATGGTTTTTAAAGTGCCACTACATGTTATGGCGATTTAAATATTAGAAAACATAAAAAATGATGCAAAACTAATTTTGTTTATTATTTTGTTGAATAAAAAAATTAAAAAATAATTATATATTCAAAATAAGAAGTACCCAATGTTTTATAAGTTAATATCAATCTGGTATATATGAATAATTATGCAAATTTTATATCAAAATTCGAGCGTATTTCCTAATATTACATCCAACCCCAATCGATTATATAGGATATTTATATTTGTTCATAAATTTATGAGATACCAAAAGTCTTTTCTCTCTCACTCTCGCTCGCAAGTAAAGGTGTAAAAGGTAAGTTTTGAACATTGTAAAAAAATTATTATATCATACACTATAAAATTTAATTTTGTTTTCATAAATAAATTACTTGAATAAATAATGTTATCGTTTTCTTCGAAAGGCTGTAAAATATTTGTAAGATTTGTAAGACCTAATAATTTAGTTTACAAATTTAACTTAAAATTTACAAACAATTCATATAAATAAATAGTATTGTTGGCACTTGATGTACTAATATTGTCACGAGATGTAATGTGCCAACATCGCCAATCATCAATATATGGACATTACACGTAAAGGCGATTCGACGTTGCTTACAAACATCTAAGTATTTTTCTGTCTGGATCTGAGCTTATACAATCAGACAATCTTATTTTTTCATGTAAAAGATTTTTTATTTAATATTAAAAATTCTTTGTGATAAAATTATTTTGGATTTTCTTATTATAATTAATTAATTTATGTTGTTTCTTTGACACAAATTATCTATATACGTATAACTAAAAATTTCAACAACATAATATTTTTTGTATTATTTTATAAGAAAAGTAAGGTTTAATATGAGAATAAATCGCTTATTCTAGTTAAATACAAATTTCCATTAAAGTTTTTATATTCCATGACTTACAATAATAATAGTCGATCTGTCAAATGGAGTTCAAACTCGAATGTTTATAAAATTTTAATTTCAAAATTAAAAATTTTAATTTCAAGATTATAAAATAAAGAAATAAAGAAAAAGAAAAAGAAAATAAAGAAAAATAACAAAGTCGTTTTGTTATTTGTAATAATATTTTATACTAAAAGACTGTTTATTATTATATAATTTAGTAATTAAGAATATAAGTTTGAAGAAATAAAAAATAATATATGTATGGCTGTAAGTTAATAACGAATAACATTAAATTTGATTTTACAATAGTGAAATTTATCATTATATTGTTTACTAATGTGTATTCAATATAATATTATTTCCATTTTTCTACTTTGTGTAAAAGCGCACAAATATTAGCTGTGACTAATACGCGTGTGTAGCACGTGCGTACCAA
The DNA here is from genome assembly GCA_022817085.1 of Psilanteris sp. ZL-2020. Taxonomy (NCBI): domain Eukaryota; kingdom Metazoa; phylum Arthropoda; class Insecta; order Hymenoptera; family Scelionidae; genus Psilanteris; species Psilanteris sp. ZL-2020. The sequence continues at coordinate 1,904 of JABFQC010002531.1, forward strand.
ACTTGCTCTTTGTGACTTTCTCCGCATAAAAATAGTTTCTTTATATAAAAAAAAACTAATTCAATTCATATACTATTAATTGAACACATTATAAAATGAACAAGTTAAAACAAAATAATTAATTAATGAATCATGTTTAATTTATTTTTAAATTATTATTAAAAAAATTATAATTAAATTTAAAGTGTATTAATAAAATTTATAAAATATATATAAGTACAGAAATATGTCTATTTCTTAACAAAAGTTTGATGTAATAAAGTAGATATAAATAATATTAAGTCAAATTGTTACGTTTGTTTATATAGATATTCCAAAATTTAACGAAATTGGAAAATGTTTGTTATAATCGATTTTAAAATAAATGAATATGAATAATAAAACACCATAATTAATGGTTTTTTATATATACTGTCTACTTCGAAAGCAGCTTTAAAAGCTAACAAAAGTCCTTCCACTATTGTCATTTGAATTCTTATTCAGAGTACGGTCCCAAATTCGCATATGGCGTACACTAAAACTTTAGTTCTTTATTTTTCACACTTCAGGTCAAACACATGATGATTAAAAAAGAGAAAGTTTTAAAATTGATTTTAAGTTAAGAAACTAAATTTGTTTTGCATATAACAAAAAGAATGTCCTTTTATATTAAAAACGTTCGAAAAAGTGTTTTATTCAACAAAAGCCAGCTATAACGAGATTTATCATAATTTGGATTTCAAAAAATGATATATGTTAAAAATAATAATATACACGAAGAGAATATTTGATTGGAATAAAGAAATAAATAAATAAATATGAGATTTAAATAAATGTTTTACTGAATCAGTCAGTTATCTAAATTGAAATAATACATTATATATTTTAAATAATGAGAAATATAAACATCAAAACTTAATGTATTATACAGAATAAAAGTATTCTGTATTGATTATAAATTAGTGTTCTTAATTAATTATTGTTTAATTTACGCGCTAACAATCAATTCGTATTGAAAATAATATTGTTTGATACTAAAATTCTCTCGCTCTACTAGAATCAAATTTTGAATTTCTTTAAACCTACATTATTCGAGTCTCGTGTTTATAAATATATAACAATAAAACACCCGACAAAGCAAATTATCGATTACTAAAGTATCAAAAATGCATCAACGATTCTTCACGACGTCAAATAAACCACGTACGCGTTCCGTCTTAATTATCTCGAATAAATTATATAACACAAACCGAGCATAAACAAAGCGAACACACTGACGTCAAAATTACAATCGGTGTTAATTTACGTCCGAAACATCGGCATATCCCGCGCGTATATAAAACGCGGTAATCCGTAAAAGCCGCCGTCTCGAACCAGGTGCGTCGATTTCGAATAAAACAAATCGCGAAGAAAGGCGATAAAAGCGCGACGATTTTGACAAAGCGATCGCTTTGTCGCGCGTTCTAAAAGAACCCGCGACTTGGTGGAATTCCAAAAGCCCGGTATAAAAAGCGAATAAAGGCGTCCTAACGCGTGGGGCTTCTTTTTGTTTTTGGCGAGCGAGCGCGGGGCCGCGTATGCGCAGCCGATAAAAAGATAACGTTTGGTTCAATGTCTTAAAGCGTCGACTCATTTACGGAAAAAATGAAAATCTATTTTGGTGCGCGCACGTTTGAACATTCATTAGCTCGAATCATTTCGAGAACGTGCCTTGTTACTAGTTAGTTTGGCCGGTATCTCGGTAACGCACGGTTCCATCCCGGAATAGTTTTACGCAACGTGGTCGATGTGTGAAGAGCATTTGGTGTTGATACGTGGAGAAAAGTGTTTCTGAGTTGCCGCGGCGGCATCGAATGCACGCGAAAACGCGCTCCTAAAGCAATCATTCGCATCCGACCTGCCGCGAGCGGCCGAATTCAAGTTCGAGTGCGCGTTCGAGGGTGCTTTGCTTCGAGGATGGAAGTGATGGACGCTGTGGTCCCGTCCGTCACGTCGCCGACGAGCGACGACGATGCGCCGACCGTCGAGGAAACTTACGAAATCACGACCACCCGGAGGAAAACCATACGCACGAGTTACAAAATACAAGAGGTAATTCGCGCCCTTCCGCGGCCGGGCCAGCGTTTTTTAAAGCGCGATTCCGTTTTATTCGCCGTCGTCGCGATCGAAGCCTCGAACGCGCTTCTACCCGCTATTAATAGACCCGTTCGGTTTTATCATTAAAATGCGATATTTATCGTAACCAGCTATAAATCCCGATGCGTCTTCTGTCGATAGTTAAAAATAATGCTCCGCTTTCGTATTTCCATCGTGGCGTGTTATTGCTCGCGGCGAACGCGCCGATTGCGCTTTTCGGGGCTTCGATCGACGCGCGGCATCCGGGCACGATTTCTGTGCGCGAACGCGTATCACGGATTTCGCCGGCCCGGACTAATGTCGCGATCGCGAACAACGCAGATCCGGGCGGTTATTGCGCGCGCCCGCGGTTCCGATCGCAAAGTTCAAACGACCGACCTTTGGTTCGGTCGTTTTTGCTTTACGTATATATAAGTCAATTCGAGCGAACTTATTTCTGTTCCGTGTTCTTTTCCATTTTCACTCGCACCTTTCTATTTATTTTCAATTGATAAAAATACGGGTAAATTAAGAATGGATATAAATAAATGAGCGCGTGAAATCTGACATTTTTTTCGAGTTTTTTCAATCTAGATGTAAAGATAATCTAAAAGGACAATAACCTTTGGACTAAATATAGCGTAAAGCATCCCTTAAACAATTGTGCTGACTAAACGTGTTTGTTTCGTACGTCAATTTGCATTGCAATAAATATTGTGGCGCTTTGGAAGCACCATTGTGACTATTTCTGTAATCGATACGTACGGTATATGCAACGAAAATGTTACGTTAATAAATGATTGATGTGGAGTGTTAATGTGCAACGAAATAATTGCATTATACCAATAAACCTCGAATTTTATTTCCGCGCCGTAAGAGGTGTGCTTAAATGTGTCAGTTTTGGAAATCAAGATATGATAATTCCAGCGTATATATATGTCCAACAAATTTCTTTTTGGTACCCGCAATTCCCGACCCTTACGCTAATGATTTGGAATATTTATTTTCATTTTTGTGCCGATTTTTATACGTTACAAATAATAAACAAATTCATGGAGTTAGTTAATTTTAAACTTTGTTTGTATAACCTTTTAAAAAACATAAATGATGATAATTTGGTATACCCATGGTCATTTGCAAGGTCAAAATGTCAAGAAACGACTGTAATCTTTCAATTAAATTCCTCAAAAATACATCAAAAAAAAAAGAATCAAACATAAGCTTTAAATAAAACCACCGTCATCGATAAATATTCATGTCAAACAGATTCTTCGAAATGACCGTAAAACAGTTTGATTATTTAAATAATAAGAAGGATACGTTATTAAATTCGGTGGTTTTAATAAAAGTAGTGTAACTTCTAAAATTGTAAAGTAAAAAATATATTAAATTATATTATATATTAGTATATGTTGATATTTGTTGGAATAAAGTATTACGATTTATTTGTATTATTTATTATATATAAAAGGTTTAAAAAATCATAATCATTTTGTATATTTATAATATATATGTTATTTGAAATGAAACCATATTTAAATTGGATTAATTGGTTTACTATTGTATTCTTATATTATTATTATTAATAATAATAATAATAATAATAATAATATATGTGTCAATACAAAATTACATTCAATTATTAAAATAATAACAAATTATGTATACAATCAAATAAACTAATGAATATAATTATATATATTTTTATTTTAATATTATATAAACAATTTTACATTGTAATTTTATCATTTATAATGACTTATTTTGATTATTGTTGCAACTTTAATAATTGGATGCAACTATTGGTATAAAGTTATTGATAATAATTGTTCGTATATTTGCTCAAATATTTACAATCGTAAATAAGAAGTTTCATACAATTATTTCGAATGTAAACATATTAGCAAACTGTTCTACTATGTTAACTATATGCATTTAAATTCTAAAAATATTTTTTCAGTGTACAGTGCCTCATTTATTTTTATATCTATATGAATATATGTATTTCTAACTTTAAAACTATAAAAAATGTATAACTAATGTATTAAAAATTCAAGATTAGTATTATAGTTTCATGAGATTATAATAATTTTGGTTTGCAAAAAAATTGACATTTTATATGAAATTGAAATATTTCCATTAAATATTAATTGTTATTTTAAAGAATTACATATGATATATTATTTTAATGCATTTAATTTATAATACTTTTATATAGCTATCTAAAATATATAAAGGTTATAAGGTCAACAAACCTCATGGAAATTACGTTCTAATTTGGGGTCTTAACTTTGCAAATAGGGATTATTCAATTTAGAAAGTTATGAGTTTTCATTTATTTTGAATAACAATTTCTTCGATTATATTATATTAATAACTATATTGCATTTAAAAATTTTAAGAAATATTTTACAATACAAATTTCAAATTCCTATATTAATTCTGGCAAAATTATTTTTAGTTAGAATGTATTAAATACAATTTTGATTATTATTAATATTATACATTTTAGAAATTCTTTATACAAATAAGCAATGACACGAGCAATGTTTTATATTATTAATTTATTTATTCCTTTAGTTTATTCTATTTTATATTTTGTCTAAAATAAGTAAGATTATTTTCAATGATAAACTATATTTAGTAATGTAATAAGCAATTATAAAATATTAATTTTAACAAATTTGTTGTATACTAAGCTTTATTAGAATATATAGCATTTAGATTAAACAACTGAGATGCATTTATAAATGAAAATAATTTCAGTTTATTCAGTACATGTTTTAATGCAAAAATAAATCCCTTTTAAAAAATTATTTATGTTAATCCGATCATTCTAACTTCGCAAAAAATGTATATAGAAAGAAAATACAACTTTTGCATTTTATATATAAAAAGTTACACTTTGAGCAGGTATAAATATCAAGACATAATGAAAATACAGTTTATTTGATTTTTCAGTTTGAAAAGAAACTTGTATATATTTTATTTTAAATCACTATTTATAAATATAAATATTAATTAATAATTATATTGTCATCTCGTTTAATTATCTCAGGTATAGATTTAAGAGCAATATGATGCATATTTAACATCAGTTTAATCTTGATAAGGATGAGTTTGGTATAAATTGAAATGTCAGAGAATCAATACAAAAGACTTTTATCGATGCCAAATCGATGTCAGCAACATCAGTATTTAGTTATCGGCGCTTTTTTCAGTGATTATTTAAAATTAATTATTAGACATGAGTATGTTATTGACATAGATGTTTATAGTTAAGCGAAGACATTATTCACCTGAGACATTAAAGGACATTAAATTACCTTCAAATTATCATTCCTTTAGAATAAAGTAATTTTATTTATGATTTTATTGGGTTACTTCAAGTGATATACAACTACAATGTTGTCAGGAGAAAACCATTTTTTAAATCTTCATTTTAAAATACTAAAAAAACATCAACGTAAAAAATAAATGTATGTGTCAGTTGAGAAATTGTTCGGTCTCTGTAAATCTTGTAATATGTTATTTTAATGTTTAAGATTCGACAGAAACCAACACATATCAAATATATGATTGAGTTTTGACATATACGTGTACCGTAGTGTAAAAATTAAACTACTTTTAATAACGTTCACGCTGAGAGATGATGTTAAAATTTTAAATTAAATTTAAATTAAAATGACTTGATGACATGTTCTCATAATCATGTATTTAAAACAAACTTAGTTGATATTTTGTGAAAATAAGTAAATTTAATTTGTTCAAATAAGTTTAATACACGCATATCAATTGTTGTCTCTTCAGATTCCATGAAAATTACTATCTATATCATTAATTCGGAATCATAAGAAAAAAATCATAATATTTATTATTCTTAAACGTAATATATTATGATAAAGTAGTATTTTTCTATGTAAAAAACTTACTTTTTCCTTTTAAAAACAGTAAATATTATTATTTTTCCAAAATAAGCAAATAAATAGTAATTTTTCGTCATTTATTTCTCTCAGTGTAGTACTTCTGTGTGTTATAATGTAACTATATTTTTCTCCATTCATACATAAACATATTTTTGTTAAGATATCATAATAAATAAAAATATTGTATTAATAATAATATGATTTTTACGTAATTTTAATGCAATTTCCTTCCCTAGTTTTCGGATTGAAATTGAAATTTCCCTCAATAGAGAGAATAGACGCTATTTCTACACGTAAGTTATGATCGTTATCACTAGCATATAGGTAATTTTTTAAGCCTCATATTTAGTAATAACAAATTTATTTATTAAAATTATTAAAATAATAATAATTTCTAAACAAATATTTATAACTTATTAATCTACATATAATATACATATATTTATATTTCCATTAAACTTATAATGCATTTGTAATATTGAAAACAATGCGCTATAAATAATATTATATCTCCCATTTGTATTTAAAAAATAACACATCTAAAAAGAAATAAAACATTTAAAAACCAAAATGTCATTTCGTACAATGAGTCAACCATATTTTATAATCATTAAACAATTATTAACCCAAAATCTACACGTATATCATTAATATAACTAATTTGGATAGTATTAAACATTATTGATAGAACTTAACAATATATTATTTCATATATAGCTATAATTTGATATTTACAGAATAACAACTTAGTGTGCACAAGGTAAATAGATTTCTTACCTTGAAAATTTTTAGATTTATAGTGTATATTAACATAGAAACAATGAGTTATTTATATATAAAAACGTAAAAAGTAGTTTACACATGTTAATAAAATAGCTAATAAATGTAGGAACGTAATAAATGTATTATTCATATAAATAAGTATTTATGAAGACATCATGTTTTTTTTTTAAATCGTTGAATAATTTTTAAAGCTTTTTAATAGTAATTTATAACATTTATCATATATAGGTTTGTATATTCATCCTACTTTTTCATTTTGTAGTTCATTAAAATTTTCGAGATAATTTTTTTTTAATATATAATCGATATATATTCCCAGAAGTATAGTATAATTATTTAAATATAAAGAAAAGTTAGTAAAAACATTTGTATATATAAAAAAATGATTTGTGTCAATTATTGTAAATAAAAATGTATTGATTCAAATTATTCAAAACAATATATTTACATAAAAATAAATATAATGCTTAAAATATATGCATTTTGTAAATTGGTTTTTTAATTTTGTTACTATATATAATTGAAGCTGTGTAACTGATATGATTCAGCATTTTGTTTTATAATGTAATAATATTTATGTCTTTGAAATCTTCTATTATAAAATAAGATTTATAACAAAACAAAATTTGATTAAATTTATTGGTTGCTTTTGTACTTAGTACTGTAACAACTTATTTGTACAAATGTTACGATTTATAAAACTATAATGAATTTACATGTATATAGAAGTTCTAAATAAAGAGATCAACCAAGGCGTAATACTGGAGCCTATTAAGACTTAAGTGCCTGAAATTAAGACATATCAATGAATCTTATTTTTGCAGGATATATGTAATAATCCTATGTTAGTAAATTGTTATTTATTTAAGTTTAAAAAGTTGGATACATCTTAAGAAATTTATAAAAATAAGATATTTTATTAATTTTATTTTAGAATTATGAATTTAATTATTTTCAGTGTTTAAAATTTGTTTTATTTTTATTATGTACCAAGCGTCGTAGAGTAATGCTATACACGCAGAAAAATGTTGCATTAAAAATTGCTGAAAATTCAGTAAATATTATTCAAAACACAGTAACTACGGACAAAACAAAAATTTAGTCAGAAAATAACGAACTTTTCAGGAAACATTGATGATTGTTTGTAAATATATACCAAAAATTCTTCATCAATGTTTACAGTAAAAGTTCGTTATTTTCTGACTGAATTTTTGTTTTGTCCGTGAGTTATTGTGTTTTGAATAATATTTACTGAACTTTCAGTAATTTTTAATGCAACATTTTTCTGCGTGTATGGAATGAAAGCGAATTACACCACGATTCATCGATGCTGGATAATATTTTTACAAGGTATCGATGTAGGGAGCCATTTTTATGGTGTCAAAACTTATTTTACCCAAATCGGTATAATCGTTATCATTTTATCGCAAAAGTCAAATGCATTTGCATCTTTTATGCTCACTCGCTCTAGTAGTAATTTTATTTACGAAAATTGATATATATACAAATCATATACTTAAATATATTTCTTATAAATTCTTAGTAAACTATGTACTTATCCAGGCAAAAATTGCCCACATTTAGACAACTTTACAACTGATGCAACTGTTACAACATCGGCAAACGACATCGACGAGCCAACATTCGACCAACTAGAATCGACTTTATGTCAGGATGATTCAACGTTGTTAATCCACGTTGGCACAGTATTTCGTACCAACATTAGAACCACGTCTTTATGGTTTATGGTTAATATGTTGAATTAACGTCGTTAGCCCACGTTGGCGCAATACGTTATTATAATATTAGAGCAACGTCCGCTGTGCTCTCAAACAGAACAATCGAAATGACGTCACGAAGTTTTCATAATCGCACTAAGCTTGGTCAACTGCTTGATCAATTGGCATGACGTGAGATTTATGCATGTAAAACCAAACCAATGTTAGGCAATGACATTGTGACAACGTAGTTTGCCTTATAATATAACAAAATACTATTAAAATGCTGTTTCGAATGAATTAGCACATGGTGGAAGCAGCAGCATCGGCACACAGCGTAGGAGAGTAAAGCAGAGTTTGCAACGACTATTGCTTGGATGGAGTTACCGTTTTTAACATGTGTTTTAATATATTAAATGTATATTTATATAGTATAATTACATGTTTGAATACTTATATACAGATATATTTTTTGTTTATTTATTTATTTTTTTTTATTAAAAACTACATTATTCAACTTGGCAAACATTGAAACAATGTTGTTGCTCAACATTGGTTTGGCGTATCATGCCAACATAAATTCCACACTGAGCCAACACAGTTATCCAACGTTGGTACGATGTTGCCGATGTCGTGCCAACGTCGTTTCGACTGTATTTTTCTGCCTGGGAGGTAGTGCGACTTTATTAAAACAAAATGTATTGGTTAAGTCAAACGTATACATAGTACAAATGGTCTTTAAGAGGATGCATAAATCTGGCAACAGTGTAAAATAAGTGAAAAAAGCCCCAAAATGACCACGGCGTATATTAATTGTAGTAGTTTCGGGGACGGACTTCAAAACTAACAAAATAAGTCAGTTCGTGTCCGGAATGGTATTCGATCATCATAAAGATCGAGTCATACATATATATATGTAATCTATACATATATAATCTAGGAAAATTTGTATTTATTTTACGAATATTCATTTCACACGCACAGAAATATTTTGTAGTTACAAACAAATTTTGTTTCATTCAACATAGTTTAGTTGTTATTTAACTAAACAAATAGTTTTGTTAGATCAACAAAATATTCAACTTCGATCGTTTTGTTGATGTTTTTTGTTTGAATCAACACACTAATTTTGTAAGAAAAATATTAAATGCTTCAGTAAAAGTGTAATACAATTTATTGAAATCATATATTTCGCAAACAAATTGACAAAATACACTTAACAAAATAAGTGAATTTGCCTTTACATTGTAATACCCTATAATAAAAATTATTAAAAATTTTGTCACGGTGTATAACGAACCAATATATTATTAATCGTTTTATCGTAACTTCTAACCATTGTATCAAATTTATTATACATATTGATATAACACACTATTCGTTTTCATATTCAAATAAACAAAGAAAACTGTATGAATATTATATTATTTTCATATTATTTCTTATGGAACATGATTATCATTTTATAAGGTAGGTTTCTCGTTTACATCGTTCTTCAATATTTTAAATATTAAAATTATAATGTACATCTGATGACGTAAATCTGCATATGCCAAAGGTAATCATACGCTTGTTAAGTAACGATATAACTTTAGATGAAGGGCTTACGTTGAAACGTTATAAAACTGTAAATCAATATTTAAAAAATGTAACAACCTATTCAATTTAAACACTTAATTCAAATGTATTATTATAAATACCAATTTAAATAATTCGTAACTTTTTAATACCAAAGTTACGTAACAAACATTAAATTTCAAGTCGAGGAATTAATGTTTTAAATATATAGAAATATATTCTTCCTAGAATATATAAGAGACATTTGAGCATGTTAAATGTCATAATGATATTTCAAGCGACAATAATTCTGTGCAATGTGCATTACATAAAACTGTATGCACTTGTACAATATTTTACGTTACAAATTTAATTTTATAATTTTTGTCATTTCCTTTTTGTATATCATCAGTTTATGTTACACACATTTTCTTCAAATTACAACTATTATTATTGCAACTAACGGGAGATAATACACTTAATATAACCGAATGCGCTGAAAGAAACAAATAATGAACAGTGAATACAAGAAGATAATTCGCCTTGAGCAAATATACGAATTTATATAAATTGATTTGTAACGTGTTAACGGATTAAGTAATTGAGATGAATTATATATTGCACTTACATATAAATGCATGCGCGTGTATTATTTCACTTACTAATGTCGTCCGCGATTGTTTAAATCAATGTTAAAGTCAATCGTTTATTTAGTGCAAATAATATATTTGCATTCATTCAGGCTTATTATTTATTGAATCAAATCCAAATGAATGCATATAAATTATGCATTATTTTATTTAAATTATGTTAAAGCTAAATTAGTACTTTGGTATTTTTAAATAATTAAATTAAATTTTTGAATACACCTTTTGACAAAACAATTTTTCAACTCATGTATTATGTATAAATTATATACAATTGGTTATTCAAATTTCTGAGAGCAACTGATATCAAATTTGTATGCCACCGGATTTAGTTATAAAATTAAACGCGGTGTTACTATATTTTCATTGCAGATTAATCTGACTTGAGTGAATAAAATAGCGTAAAAATAATTATTGAACGTCGTGAAAAACAAAATTTATATTCTAAAATTGTTGATGTGTATATGCCTTGCATTCAATATATATTATTCGTATTAACATTTTGAATTAGATTGATTGACGTATAGAAAAAGGGTTTAAGTAAAAAGTAATAATTTAAGAAAAATTAATAAAATGAAATACATACAAATATCATGTACATTTATTATAAAATCGCAATTCTGAATAGTAAACTAATGACTTGTATTTGTAGATATTGCAACATTATTATATATAAATACTATTAATACAATAATTATCAATGAGCAAACATAATGAAAATTATTTACATATATTGAATTTACGTATTGTATTTTTGATTTCGAATATATGAATGCGTTTGTTATTATTTCGTTATTATTAATTTAAGGTAATATTGTTTACTTATAATATGAAAATTAAATTTTTGTGTACTACATAATCTTATTAAGTATATAGTATAACTGAGTCAAACATCATTTTTTTTTCGAGTAATTTGCCTGTTTGGATTAAAGTTTAATAATTTTTCATGCATTTTATGATTGTCCATATTCTGATGCTTAGTCTAGTCATATTTAACAGATTTATACTTGTTTGAGTGCAGTTGAGACTATAAATAATGTTTCACAACCAAACCATTACAATATACAAAATTACATAGCTGTTATGATTTTGCGAAGTTAGCTTTCTACGTAAGAAAACTCCAATCATTAAATGAAAATTGAACGCGTTACTAATATATATAGATTAAATTAATTTAATTTCTGAAACTAAATATTTATAATAACGTAAAAATAATAGAACAGAAGGTTAACGGATTTACAATCTTTTTACATTGAATATATCTAACAATTTCGAAAATCATGACACTTATTGAATACTTTTAAAAATTAAATTAAAATTGTATTAATAAAATACTGTATAATATAATGTTTATGTATGTATCGCATTTGTAATCCTTTTATCGTTGTTTTTATTTTTAAATTCTAATATTAATCATTATTGTTTGATAAATGTAATAACAGAATTTTTTTAAACAAAAGTATTTAATATGATTATCATCGCAGTGAATTTAACGATAAATTAATTAATGAGACAATCAGTTAACAAATGAAATTTCTATAATATAGTTTACATATGTATATATATATATACATATATTTCCAAGCTGCATCAACCATTTAAAAAATTAAGTTTATTTAAATAATTAACAATAACAATTTTATTGTAAATTACTTATTGATAATTGTAAGGTTTGTTGGTAAATGTGCTCAAAAGAAATGTTCCGCAATTTAAATATCAAATTAATATAATTCCTAATGTTGTTCCTAATGCTTATATTAAAATTACATTGAATTGATATTGTGAACTGTGAATTGAATTGTAATTGTGAAATAAATTAAAGAAATTTAACCAGCCACAATTATATACAGACAATTTATTAATTAGATAACAATATATATAATACATTATATAATGCAATTGTAATATACAATTTTCCTTTGTTTAAAAAAAGGCTTTGAAAAATAAATTATTATGGTCGTTACAAAAAATATAGAAACATAATATATATAAAAACTCGAAAATGTTGGATACACGCTCAATTTGCCTGCAAATGAACTTGACATTTGCATAATTTTAAAAATTTGATTTACCGGAATTGATTAAGATAAAATATGATATATTAGTAATTAAGCACACCGCGTTGGAACATTTAAATATAAATACAAATTATATTTGTACCAATAGTTACTTTTACAGTTTTTGTTGGTGTTTATTAATAACGGCGGTAAAACTATTTTTAAAAATGTTGTGTTTTTAAAATAACCGAAAGCTCAAAAACGCGGTTTTGCAAATAATTGTCATTCGTTGTCAATAAAATAACGTTCGCGTTTGAATTTTACGGTTTTTAGCATAAAATTATATTTTTGCTTTTTAATTCGATAAGACAAATAACAAACTATACCGTTATATCATACGCTTCATTCTGTGTTATTTTCGATGTAGACGGAAAAGCTTGTCAGTGAACAGATACAGATTTAGCATGTAAAAATAAAGAACTATCGTCATCGCTGTTTGCATAGACTACACTATAACTAACTTAAAAATATATGTCAATAATTTTGAAAAATAATATTTAAATTAATGCAGGGTTAACTTGCAAAAGTGACAATTTTTAATGTCATTTATAGACTGCTTACATATGTTGGTTTATTCTATTTTTGATTAATTTAATTAATTAATTAACATTAATTATAATAAATAATTACACGGTTGTAACATGTTTTATCATTTGTTGATAAATATGTATTATCTTGTTACAAAATTGATTAATTAAATTGTTCTTGTATTATTATAAGCAAGTTTTTTGCATTAATGAATTAATGTTAATGAAAAAAGTTTGATTGCGATATTTGAAGGAAATCCAATGCATTATTCTATGTTCGAATTTCTTCGGTCAATTATATGTAAATAAGTATATCGGATATTACAGGACAAAAAATTTGAAACAGCTGCAACCTGAAATCATTGCTAAAAGTGATCACGTACTACTGTAGTAAATTCAATCATGGCACAAATTGTATGCGAAGTTATTATCTGATTATTAATAATATTTTCCTATTTTTTCATTATAAATTTAGCATAGAATTTTTGAAGAGAATTTTGTTCTCGTTCTATTGAACATAAAATTGAATAGAAATTAATTATGATACATTTATTGATTAAAAATAAATAATTTAATTAATAAGTTCCAAAAATACATACTTGTGTTAAGTTTAATGAAAATAATGATATTTTTTGTTATAAATAAATTTACTTAAATGTTGCTTACAATGCTTATAGTAAAAA
>JABFQC010002532.1:0-15889 GCA_022817085.1 Psilanteris sp. ZL-2020
ATGAGTGTCAACAAAGAAAAATTACATTTATAGCACAGTAAAACATATAGGGAAATCGATGCAATGTTTACAATATTTAGGAATACTTTGTTTATGTTGATGCCCATCGTGCACATTTATTGTTTTGTTACAGTAATTTTTAATGGAAATTTTTCTCAGTGTACAATATATTTCATATAAATATATGACATTTCAAAATACAATAAACTAATCTAATTGCAGTAATTATAAACAAACTTTATTATTATATCAAAAATAATAAAATATCTAAAACCCAAGGTGTCTTTCTAAAACGCTTTAATAAATTATACTAATTTAAAACTCTTTAATTTAAAAAAAATTAATACTTTTTTTCAATTACATTATTGATATAAAACGTGATATACGGTTCTTATCCTGAATAGAATATTATAGAAATTATAGAACTCTGAATACATTTTGTAATAATAATAATTGTAATAATAATAATCACATTTAGAGCGCTTTTGTTAATACATTATTTTTGTTTTCAAGAGTCATTAGTGTAATTGATTAATGCCTTAATAGATTCTCATTTTGTAAATAGGATTAGCCAATCACTATTTGATATTAATGATGAAGACATTTTAGCTGCGCCGAACTAGGAAGCTGTTTTAATTTGTTCATAAAACTGTGTACCGTTATATCGTTAAAGGTAGTTGATATTACGATGTAGATAAATCATTCAATACTCCCTATATGTTCAAACGAGGAGCACGGAGCATAATTATTACCTTTTTCAAGTGCTTTTCTCAGATTCTTATAAACCATTTATTTTCGTCAGAAACATTATTACCCTTATATCTATTTGCAACGACGTTACATATTTCTTCCGACGAAACGCGAGAAATCAAAATCGATATATATATATATATATATAAGCTAAAATAACAATTACATAAATTAATTGGCGCTTTGATCTGAAAAATACGGTACAAATTAGGGTACAAACAAGGGGTTTAAGATTGGAAAATTACAAGTAACTTATCATTATTTTTTATATGAAAAAAAAAATTTACCACGTCTGCGACCGAAGCAGATTTATCTCAGGATAGTCGGTAATCAATACTATGTAAGTACTTATGTTAAAACAAAACCTGCATTGGACCGGTGATATATATATATATATATATGACGATAATTTCGTGGTGAATAATAACTGGGGTGTAATAGGCACGTATCCAGATGTTCATATAATAGAGGTGTACCGTACGAGGATATATTATTTAAATATTTAATTGAAATACCTGAAATAACTAATTTTGTGATTTAAAACTGTAATAACGTTTATATAATATGCATATATATGTGCCGAGTTATAAAAAGTAACGGAATATTTTGTGTTTGGATAAATGATAATTGTTTCGAATATTATAATATTTTATTGAATAAATGAAAAGAAAACTGGATTTTGAATGGCATCAATTTGTCTTTTAATATTTAACTTTCGCGGATCAAAATAAACGCCTCTGTAGTATGGATGCAATTAATCGAATAATTTTTTTTTCGATTCGGTTCAATTTGTAGGAAAATTGTTGGTTATGGTGTAGTTATATTTAGTAAATGTTTTTATTGGAGTATAAAAAATTAAAAAAATAATATATTACATTTTATAAAAGTGTTTTGCATTCTGAAATAATATATTACTAAATAAAAATTGTATTTTGTTTTACAAAGACAAAGGAATACTTGTGATGAAAAAGTAAGTATTCTGACTAATTCAAAATTCGAACGATTTTTATATCAAAAATTATTGTCGTGAAAAATGTACCGTACCGAGTATAATTTTGTACGGGTTGAAATATATTTTTAGTTTCTAATATTACGAGGATTTGGGATATAAGGTAGCTAATTTTTTAAGTGATATGATTTAAAGTGGTTTCAAGTTTATTTCTTTTCCTTTACATCAATATAATTTCAATTCGTGATGTTCAATTTTGCATCCATTTATCATCGATACAAATACGTTTTTAACTTTTTTATGCAAGATTTAAATCTATATATATATGAAGAATCAAAATTTATTGATGATTCTTTTACACATTAGTATAACTTTTAAAATAATAAATTTTTGAACAACTGAAATACGTTTTCTGAAGTTTTATAGAGGTTATAAAAATAATCTTTTACAAATTGCGAGAATAATTTAAGTTTCGATTGATTTAATCTCGTCACTTTAACTGATTACTTTACATTTTATTAAAAACTTTTGATCCTTTGACTTTTAAATAATTAAAATAAAAATAAAAACTGATACGAAGAATATAAAAATATCATGATCCATTGGTGTTTAATTGAATCACGGTTCTTAAACATTTTAAACATTATCCAATTAATTATAATATGAATTTCATACAATAATATAAAAGACAAGAAAGTTAACTATAATCGTTTGGAAACATTTATCAAGATATTGCGCTTTTCAATATTTCCTATTTTCATTGCATATCAAAGTAAACTAAAAATACCTTATATAATATTCGATTTCCATTGCCTCTTTTGGTTTAAAAATAGCCCAGAATTTGGTAGCATAAAAGTCGTTTGAATGATAGTTTATTTGCTTTATTAAAATTCAGATTAAAGTATTTTTCTACATCTTACGCAGTCGATATATGACCTGATTTCCAGGAAATCATTCCACCAAAATCTCTATAAAAATGTTTTTATGCAATTTGACAACGTTCACAATGCTGAATGTTTCATAATACTTTTATTTGGCATTATTTAATTACAAAATTAATTAAACCAAATAATTATTAAATTAATAATTGTATTATATAGATAACGAAATTAATTAACAGTCTATGTTATTCACCGCATAAAACAACACCAAAAATGCTACCATACATAATCGTAATCATCGTCGTGATTTGATCGTGTATTAGTGTGATCGTGAATAGCATCGTGATCGATTATAATAAGCCTGAGACCTGAGAAATTTTGAAAGAATCATGGCCATGATCTAGTCTGATCAATATAGGAATAGGAAGTGATTATACCATTGTAATCATAATCTATTTTATAATCGTACCATATGATTGTGATCTTTATGATTAATTATGGAATTCGATCATATAATCATAATCAAAACGAATATTAATGAATACAATTATCAAAGGATCATGCTATTTTAATTATGATTAACCTTTATTCTCATTTAATATATATGATTATAATAATGATCTTAGCTACGATTTACGCAAATGATCATAAAAATCATGATTAAGATCAGCAATGCTTAAATTAAGATCATCTATTATCAGATAAATTATAATCATGATCAACAGAAAATCTGGAAAGCTCATAATCGTAAATAAAACCAGATCGTAATACAAAATACTTGACAAAAAAACCGCACCAAATCTCCACCATACCCCATCCTCTAATTACCGTTATCCCCCAAACCTCCCCCTGCCTCATTTAAATTGTCACTTTCCTCGTTCGTTCCCTCCATGCAAATCCGTTACCTTCGCATTCGCAGCTATTAATCGACATGACGCGCGAATAAAAATTGAATCAATACATTAAGAAAAATAGACCTATCAGTCGGAGAAGCCTTCCAGCTGACAATTTGAGGCCGCTGAAGTGACGGCGAAAAAAATTCGTTTCATTTTTCACGCCCCAATGAGTCAAACCCCCCGTCAAACCCCGTCGCGAATGCGCCCGATTAAACGAAATCGTCGTAAATCGTCGGCAAATTCTGCGAAAAAAAGGACCGTCCTTACCGTAGTTCATTTTTCTGAGCGCAACGTCTAACGCGGTTGCAGCGACCGAATCGCCGGCGAGTAATTCGCGTTGTCGCGTCGGCCACGCTCTTCTCGATCCGACGGATCCTGCGGGAATCGGCTCAGGATCGATCGGCGATTCCCCGCGGACGGCGCGTACAGAAACGTCGCGTGTCGTTGAATCGAACGGTCGGACGACTATGGCAGCGTAGGTACATACTACTGAATTTTTTAATCGGGCCGTGTTCGCCGCAAGCGCTATATTTCTCCTGCAAGTGGATGTGCATATGCGTGTGCACGGTCCCTCGAGCGTGACACCCCCTTGCACGGCACGCGAATCCCATAGTTTCGACGATTACGTAATGCGAACGTGAATCGTTATATTCGCAACTTGGCTGCCGAGGCCGAATCCTGTGCAACTCACTTCACAACACGATACGATTGTGCACGCGCGGACACACGTACACGGATGCAATCTTGGCTTGCGTACTCTTACAACGACGCGCGCGAATTTTTACCACGATAGGCCGTTCCTTGCCGCGCGTTAACCGGCGCGCCATTTTATTGGGTTTTGTTGTAAAATTCATTGTTTGCGGGATCGGCCATGCGCACGACATCGCGCTCGAGAAGAAATGGAAGAAGAAGGGCAAGGGGAAGCAAATGCAACGGTTATATATACTTCGTTCGGCAACTTTTATCGTTGTATAATATCTATTTATTGATTTCGTGCGACGCAATTCGGTCGCGAGAAATCACGCGGTTTCGGACTCAGTGTACGGTTTCGTTTGCTGTTTGAATTAATAAATCCGCGAGGTAGGGGAGAGGGGATTTTGACAATGAGGAAGCACTTGTTTAATTGAGACGCGTCTTAAAGTGTAAGATTGAGATAACGGCAATGCGGTTATGATCAGTCATAAATCATCCGATCGTGTTTCAATGGGATTGAAATTTGAGAGTTTTGAGACCCTTTTATTCAAGAGTTTATGTCACTATGATCGTGAAGTAGTCATGATCGCTATTGATATTGTGATCTGGATCTTCATAATGATTATGATCGTGATCGTAATCATAAATTTTCCTGATTAATGTTATGGTATGATCATTTCGTTTATGATCAAAAAGTTATTTCATGATTATGATCATGAATAACCTTAATGAGTATATTATCATGAAATTAACTTATTCTCATGATCGTGATATATCCTAACTTTTATTTTAATATAAAAGGATCATATAATCATTAATTTAAAAAAATCAAAGAATTATAAACTGTTTATGATAATAATCATAACGTCGATCACTATACGATTAACATATTTTATATAATCGTAATCATAATCTACCTCGATGAACATAAAATTACACAATTATCATATACGATCACTTTCATGATCAACCCGGATGTTTATACAACCAATTAACTATTTCGTTTAGCCGAAACCTTCACGGAAGACCTGAAAACTACTTTCAAAGACGAAGCAATTAATAAATCGGTACCAGATGTGACGTCTCGTTCTTTAATTAAGACGCATCGTAAGACGAACGCGAAATAGAACGAAAATGAAAAACAGATCCGAATCGATTGTGATACGAAGTGCAACACGACGCGGATGCATGCAGCGATTAATAGAGGCATTTTGTTTTTGTCCATCGCGGAGAATACTTTTATGATTTTCATTACTGTATTCATCAACCATTCAAATAACTATTCTATGCAGATGGCTGAGTTTCGCACAATTTGTCGGAAGCACAATTTCTGCCAACTAAACAGTCTCTCGTTCGTTTTATTCTTAAATTCTGTAGATAGCTTATGGACAACGCAAAACAATGCAGTGCCACAAAAAGAATACGTTCATTTGCCAAGAATAATAAGGCTGCGCTGAAAACGAGTTAGACTGCAATATTATGCACAAATTAAAAGAACAATCAATAATCGTCTCCGAATTAGGCTTGCGAACCGACGATTTTTAATTAGAGACAATTGGTCGAAATATGTTTATTTGGCTTGGGATGTGTATAAATAGGGCCGTGACGTAAGCCGAAACGTTCCGATATTTAATTGTCGGAAAAAGGAACACAAGTTTGGTAAAAAAAACCTGGTCCTTGTCGTGTACATGCCAGTAGTGGATATTCTAAGATTAGAACACGCGGTTTTGTTTATTTATGTGCACGCGGAAGAAAGGTGGGTTGTGAATTGCCATACTTCTGGGATTTTAGTAATATTTTGAAGATTCAAAGTATGGTCGCAATTGAAATTAATCTTCAGTTCCAACCGATTTTTCAATTTGGAATAAGATGTGTTTCATTTGAGATATCATAATATAAACCGCCAATGTATTTTGACGAATGCATAATCCAAAACTTTTCTCCCTGCAAATGGTTTCGTGATCAACCGCATTGAAAGAAAATTGGTTTGACTAAATAAAAATCAAGACCGGGTGCACGGAGAAAAATTATATTTAACAAATCTCATTATAAATAGTAAAACCACACTCAGAGAAAAATATTGTTAGAGCAACTATATTGTATGTTGAATTTACGTTCTAACTATCACTTATAGTTACTAGAACTAAAATCATATAGCTCGTTCAACTATAAGATATAATGAAAAAAACGATATTTATAGTTTCTAAAGTAATATAGTATTGTTATAATGTTATAAATAATAAAAAACAATGAATAATAATCTCAGATAAAATTGAAATATGATGATGTTCTGGTTATTAATAATATATACATCTAATATAAATGTAATATATTGCATTTTTTCAATTTTTAGAATATGGAGGGCCATAATATAATAACAATTGAAATCACTATATGTAAGTTAAATATAGGGAAAAAGAATATGTAAATAATCCATAAGAAATTACTTAAAATAACTTAAAAACACAAACAAAAATATAAAGAAAGAACAAAATTATAAATAACTACTAACTATAAATTTAAGCTTAAAATTTTACACTTAAGCAGGAATAATAGTAATACTTCAATTATTTGGTCCATTTCAATAAACTGACGCCAAACATATAACTTTTATCAACACTTTTAAACAGTGTTCTTAAACATTTTATATAGTCACAGTAACTATTTGTATAATCATGAATACAATGATTGATAGTTAGAACGAAAATTAACCATATTATATATTCGTACCAACAATACAATATTTATAGATATGAACAAAAATATGGTTTGAAATACGATAAATATAGTGACATTAACTAAAATATTGCAAGCATAATTAAATGTTTATCATGACAATACATTTTTCTCTCAGTGCAATGTTGTTATTATATTGGAGGTACGAAGAGCATGGTTTAAACAAAGATGCAATGTGTGATACTGATTGCTTCAGGCCAACTACAAATATTGGCACTACTACACCGATAAGTGAAGATGTTGTAAAAAATTGTCGGGGAAGAACTGGATACACTGGATCTAGAATTTCTGGAAAATTGACAAAGGATCAGGGAAAAGGGTACTGGCATTTATACTGGCCATCGCAATCTAAACTGCTGTAATTCAAGAAGTCAAATTTGAGGAAAATAAATGAGAATGAGAAATTGAACAAAGCATAAATTTGTGATTAGACAAATTCAGAAACAAAATACATCTTTAATTAAATTTCGAAATTATGATTTGCTGTTAAATGTATCAAAATGAGATTAATATCGATTCATCAAATTTACGATTAATCAAATCGATAATAGATTAGGCGATTAAAATCGATTGATCGAATGAAAAAATAATCAAAAATTGTTTACAACAAAAGTACCAATAACATTGAATTATCGTATAATCGAAATCGATACTAAACATTCAATTAATATCGATTCATCGAACATGCTATTGCTATCGAGTTATCGAATTCGCGATTAATGTAGAAACTGATTATTTTATTACACAAATTCGATCACATTCGATCGATTGTTATGAATAGTTGCTGCTATCGCCTCCCGACATCGGTTCGAGGGTTCGCGACTTCCGTGACGGCAGACAAAAAATTGTCCCAAGATTGAATACCGATCGAGAAACGTCCTCCCATGGGAAACATGTTATTTTCATTTTCTACTTTTGACACGCCAGCCGTTGCTCTATTAATGGAAGTCTGTATCTGCCGTAAACGGTGAAAGCGAACGCTCGGATATAGTCAACTTATTGTTTGCGTGTCGTTTCGCGGAAAGGCTCGACTTTCCGCTCTTCCGATTGCGCAAGTAGACAAAACCAGTTTTGGGACATAAACGAGGTTTCATGATTTGTTACGTACTGCATTCGAGAGATGAGCGAATGCTACAAATGGGTCGTTTACGATGACTGCATTGCAAAAACGAGCGTAATCGCTGTCTTATTTTAAGACACCAGTTTCTTCACTTAAGATTTGTGTTGCAATTAAAGGTCATACGTGTCTCATATAATGGGACACTTGACGCCTCTAATTATAACCCATAATTAAATTTAAACGCTAATGTCTTACTTTAAGATACGGAATTGGGAGACTTTGGTTAAAAAATAAGACGCTGGTATGTTAGTTTAAGACGATTCTACAACGGCACGTCTTAAATTCAAAATCTGGTAAAAAACGAAGATATTGTGTCTCAAAATAAGTCACGTGCATCAATTTACAAAACTGTGTCTTAAGTTAAGATACAGGTAATTTAAATGAAAACGCTATTTGTTTAATGACCGTTTACTTATAGAATCACGTGACGAATTGATAGGACTCGAAGGTCACTATGCCAAATTTATGGACTTTGTATGGAACACGTGCTGTGGTCCATAAACCCGAAGATATTGCATTTTAGCAGAAACTTCGCGGTTGATCGGATGGGACAATTAGTCGGATGTGTTTCGGGATCGACTCGATGGTCTATATTGGAGACACCTAAATTTGATGCAGCTCTCATGCCACTTTCTTCGACGAGAGCATCTGCTTTGTCCCGAGCCCGCGTTCCCACGAAATGCACTTTGCTCTTGTCAGACGCCTCTCGCGTGGTACCGACGCGCGTTTACGTCAGGACTTTCGATCCATTCTCGCAAAATGGCATTATCAAAAAGCGACACGCGCATAACATATTTCAGTGTTAATTGTCACATTTACGTTTTTGCGAGCGATCGAATCGCAACGACGTTAAATAACGCGCAGAAAACAATGTTACATGCACACTCGGGTTACGCAAATGTCATGACGTTGATTTACACTTCGGACTATCGGAATTTGTAATGACGTTGCGGAGGGTACAGTGGAATTCAGTTTGGTTCGGCTACGTGGGAGGAGTCGAGGGAAAATGCGTAATTACATTGGTGAACGAATGAAAGTAGCGAGTCGATGTGGGTCAAGTTGATTTTCGTCGGGTGAATCCTGCGAATGTTAGAATTAAGTCGGTGGATGGTTGGTTCAGTGTGAGGATGCGCAATTTTTGAGTCGTTGAAATGGGACTAGCAAGTTCCAATCTGACCAGCAATTGGGACAATTTGGTTAGTCTGATGTTACTTTAGGATACATTGTTAGTTTTATAAATTATGACAGAGATTGCTTAGATTTGTATAGTTGTCTTTGTTATATTAATCTAATTTCTAATCCAAAGTTTACATAGTTGTGTCTTTGTCATGTGTATATAATTCCCACATTAAGGGTTTACTGTAATAAAATTCTCACATTAATTAGTACTATAGTAGGTACTATTTCTAACCCTAGATTTATGTAAAAGTCATTGTTTTAAATAACAAACCTAACCTAATTACCAATCACATTTGTCTAAATCACCCAATGTCCAATTTTAATACTATGTTTATTTATTTTAAATAATAATTTAACTATTTGTCCCTATTTTATGTAAAATATTATATCGGAAACAAATTAAACAATTTTTATTATTAATTTCAAACCACGTAATTAGTTTTTAATTTTAAAAAAAATCCATATATAACGCATCATTACTAGAACCATAAAATTTATTATCCAATACCGATAATTAATATGATATCATGGATCAATAACATTCCCAGAAGTACGCTACTGAAATTCCCATTAAGACCCCTCTTCAACTTTTATTTTCATTCGTTCAAAAATAGGTTAGTAGTGTTAAATCTACATAATTGAATACAATATATAGACTTTTTGGTGTGGTTTATTTTGTGACTTAAATTACTAATACAATTTATCGAATCGAACGGAACACGAAGTAGCTTATCACTGTTAGAATTAGCATTAAAGATGATGATATGGTTTCGGCTCCTCCTCGATACAATCCATTCCCATAAACATACAGTCCAGCAGTTTCTATACTTCGTTTGCAATAATCTCCATCTGAAAATTAATAAATCAAAAATTAATTCCTAATTTTAACTTAATTTTCCAACTGAATCCATAATTTTATTACGCCACCCCGCATCAATGTAACTAGACCTTTCAAGGTTGAAGACTAGGTGGTTGAAGATACGTAAAGATTTAAAGATGATGTAAAAATTATATGACGACAATGTGAAATAACGTAGGAAATGGCGAAACCACGTGTTGTTATTAACACGAACAATGCGGTATTGCAAATTAAAACCCGCGCAACCTACTTTGATGGTCCAAATCGGACCTCCTAGATCTAGAAGGCACCCTAACGACCATCCAAATTTGAAATTTCTTATTACACCTCCTTGTCTTTGCATCCACCACAATCTACATCTTATTCAAATTCGAAATTCCCATTGGAATCCATCCTGCGTGCTGTTCTTGTCTATTAATAACTGAAACCAATTCTGGATCAGATAGTGAAATCGCGCTAATGAATAGCAAGAACAAAACGCGACTAGGAGTGCGACGTGAAAAATCGTAATTGCGAGGATAAAGAGAGCTTATGAAAATTGCGTATTTGTTCCGAATGAGTTATTAGCAGTGCTATTTATTGTGCTGCCTGGAATAATCTCTGTTTCGTCATCTGACCGTTCGCAAGAAAATGAATGTAATGAACCGAATTTTTTGCCCGACCAAACTTCTTGCGCCTCATCGTATCGAGCGCGCCGATTACGCAACGGCCCGTGGATTTCTTTCCCATGCGTTGTAACGATCGAATGGGTCTATATCCATTTGCATTTTTCCGACGCCGCATCGTTCGCTGCGCTCGTTAAAGCGGAAGCGTGTGACTCGACGATATTCTGCGTTGATACATTTATGAACAATGAACGATCGGACACGATAACCGGTCGTTTTCGTTTCGCATTTCCAATCCTATAACGAGGGGTTTGCATTTTTTTGTTTTTACGTCTAAGCGACCACTTTGGCTGTATTAGAATCAGGGAATCGCGTATTGTCTAACGCAACGGAATATGAATGGTGGGTTATAATAGTAGTGTATGATTTGTTTTTATCATCAATTGTCATGAATAGATCGGTATTGTTAGGTAAATAGATGCACGTATATGAGAGAACATCTTAATGCATATCTAATGGTATTTCGAAGATCTAACAGTATAGAAAAGGTGTAAAGTGTTCTAATAATTGTCTGATTAATTTTCGATGAATTTGCATATATATAATCGATATAAAATGTTCTTCTGTATGCGGAAAAATTGATTTGGTGGTATTGGAACGAAAGAAAACCATCATGTCTAAAGCAACGGATATATAGTGTAGGAATATATGGTATGTTTATGGTGTAAGCGGTAATAACTTGAAGTGTAATAATTATATTCGGTATAATTATCTAATTATTAATACACATACATGTATATATCTGTTTAAGAAATGATTAAAAAATTAGTTTGCAGATAAATAAGTATATGAATATAATATCAAATTATAAAAAAAATTAATATATTAATATATATTGACTTATACGTAACCAATTATAAATGACTGTTTTTATAGTATCAGACTATGAAACCGATATCGTCTAGAGCAACGGAGGATGAATGATTGGTTTGTAACAAGAACATTTATTGCTTTTTCTTCATCAAAGTTAATTAAATGGATAAGTATACATACAATGCTATCTATAAATGTACATGAACACACATAAATACATATCTAATGGTGATTTTGAGGACCTGCAAAAATAGCTTACGTATGAAGTATCAGAACAATACACCAATCGGATCTCAATATACGTGCATGTATGCAATCAATACAAAACGGTCAGTTTTCGATACTTAATCTTCCGGTTAAATACCTCTGCGATAAAAAAAAGTGACAACGTCAAACAAGATATCGCTTTCATTAACTGATTTCTATTTGACCAATGCCCGGGATTGTATTACCGAACGTATTCAATTATTCTGTTTGCGACAAAACTACTGACGCTTTGCTTATGAAAAACAAAAAAAAAATAAATAACCAATGATTACGAGGAGGTTACATGGCGCGTCATTAGACACTTTGGCACTACGCGAACAGCGCGTAACGATTTGATTATTTGGCGTAATTAAAATTCCGCGAGGCGACCGGCGGCGAATTCATTCGGAGCCTAATGGAAACGTTCAGATTGGACGTTGAGCGGATCGCTCGGCGGAATCATCCGCGGCGCTATTCGAGCGATTTGTGCGCGGAATAAAAGAAACGGCTTTCGCGTCGGAATCCCGAGATGGTACAATTGCGTTACAAGAATGGCTTGAATGTGCAACCGGGAGACCGATGTGCAACAGCGTCGTCGAGTTTCTTGGCAATTAAGGCGTGATAAGAGAAGAAGAAAGCGAAATTTATTCAAACTGGCAATCGGTCGGTGGATAATTAAATTGTACTTTTATGAGCACAAAGTAGCCAGAATATATTCACTTATATGAGCGTTTATGTATATATATGTGTGCGTATATATAGGTCAGTAAGTTTTTCTAGAATGTATCATCTTCCATAATCACGAATGTATGTTATAGACACGGAGAAAAATGTTATATTAAAAATTACTATACATTATGGTATTTCAGGGATTTGGAACCAAATATTTCTAAAATTATTATACATCCCAAGTAGAAATTTCACAAGTAACTCGCGAGTTACTAGAAATTTTATATACAAATTCTCTAGTAACTCACGAGATACTAGACAAATTTCTACTAGGGATCTTATATACAATACAATATCTTCTGGACAAATTAGCTATATTTTATAAGACAAATTTATATAAAGTATAGTAATTTCCATAATAATAATCATGATATCCACATAAATCTATAAGTATGGTATTTTATAATGTAACTTTTTTTCTACGTGTATGTATAATGTACACTCAAAGAAAAAATCCTGCAAACTTTACCAGACAATATTGTAAACATCGGATAAAGGGAAAACATGTAAATAAATACCTGAAAATATTATTATTATTATCAGATTGTATGGTAATTTTTATCGCATTTATTGAAGTTTTAAC
Source organism: Psilanteris sp. ZL-2020 (assembly GCA_022817085.1). Lineage (NCBI taxonomy): Eukaryota > Metazoa > Arthropoda > Insecta > Hymenoptera > Scelionidae > Psilanteris > Psilanteris sp. ZL-2020. The sequence continues at coordinate 13,100 of JABFQC010002532.1, forward strand.
CATAGTTTATCATATTTGTTTACATTATTTTCCTTCATCCCACGTTCACAATATAGTATGGTAAAATTTGCAGGATTATTTCTTTCAGTGTATGATATAGATTGTTGTTGTACGAGTGTGTAAGTATATACACAGATATACTTTTTTTGAAATTTGTTTAGTTTTGAATTTGAATTCCGAAAGAAATAATTCTGCAAATATGACATATATAATATATACTTTAATCTAGAAAAAGTATATATAAACAATGGCAATATAAATACTATAAACACTATGTACACAGTCAGTACAATGTAACAATCTTACAATTTAAATAGTAACCAACTTCGACCAATGAGATAACTATATTCAAATGGTTTAACCAATCAAAATCGTGAAAACATTGCAATATATATTATACAACGCCATTTTCTAATTGTTCATTTTACAATATTACAATATTAAATGTTCAAAATTATCTCACGTTTATTATTTTTTCTTTGATTATAAACAAAATCTAAATCCACGTCCATACATATATATATATATACATTTAGATAGATATTTATGTTTGAGTACACACACGCACACATACGCATAAGCAATCTCCATCTATATTTCCATAAGAGATATGTCAAGAATTCCGTTGCGATATGCGTGGAGTGTCTTACAAGTGCTTCTGTTGGGATCTCTGGGATCTCAGGAATCCAGGTGTCTCGCTCACTCTCACTTTTTCTTCGACAGTTACACCGTTTCATTGAGGATTTCATAACGTCGCGGCCGATAACCGTGCCGATGCCGGAAATATATATCAAATTTGTGGCGCGTTGTCGGTCCGAGGCGTGCGTTTGAAATTTCACGCCAATTTATTTACGCACGGCTTATTACGGAAAATCCGGTCATTATGTGCTTCCCTCTTACTTCGTGAGCCGTCGACACCGGCGTTCGGTTCGGGACGCTTGTAAAAACTGACAATAATGCAATAATAAATCTTGACAGTCGAGGGAACAACATAACCGGTCGATTAAATCGGACCAATTACCAGCCCGAATTGCGTAAGCTTCGATACGACGCCAATACGGCGATTCCCGCCATAAAATCGCAAACTTTGGAGGTTATGTTCGCGGGCATCACGACATTCGTTTGGCAACGCTCGTGTTATGCACTTGTTATGTCGCGTCGGATTTCGCGACGGAACAAAAACAACAGCGAAACAGAAAGAAATCCGCGACAAAACGAAACAGAATCCCGAACAAAAGTGCCGTTACATAACCTAAAAACCGACGAAGAGCCGTAACCTTTGAAAAAGCGGATCCTGCGAAATCGATTGGAAAGGACGGCAAAAAAGCCGCGCAGAAAAGTTCGTGAAACGATCGGATCCGGGCGGTAATGACGGTCGATGGGATAAGACGGGAAAATGAAGAGTGATCGGGGCGAATGCGGAATCGGGTCCCATCGTCGCCGAGACGATCGATTTTCCACGTTCGGACGGGCGATTGTACTCGCACGCGCGCCGGACCATGCGCGTATGTTAATATTTTTTTGCGCGGACACATAAATTCTATTTACCGTAAGTCCATCCGACGAGCTCCCCGGTTCGGAGGTTCTCCGTTCGGAGCCAATCCTCGAGCGGCCTGAAGAATTCTCGGAGCGCCGCGCCGTCCAGCCTGGATTCGCCGGTGGCCTGCTGCAGCGTCTCCTGCCACGGCATTGACGACCCTTTCTCCATTATTCGCCTGCAAAAACAATCAATTCAGACGCCGATTAGCCGATGCCGATCTCGTGAGTCGTTACAATGGCCGCTTGATTCGAGCAAAAAACCGGCATCACGTGCGAACGAAGTGTACAAATTGGCGCGCTAATCGGCCATCGGGTTGCCGTCGATTTTCCAATTAATTAATTGAACGGCCGATCGGCGCGGATCTGTTCGGATGATTGGATAATCCCCGCGGAGGTTCAGCCGCGTTGTGACGCTGAATTTATTATGATTAGGTCGTTAACGATTATGAAACGGATTTCGATATATGGAGCGCGTTTGATGTATCGCATAAATTACGAACAAATGGCTTTGGCGATTGTACGCTCGATCCTTTTCCCGTCGGCGCGTCGCGGGACGCAAAACCGTTCCCGCCGATTTCTGCGAGAATCCCGAGTGTGCGCGTTTGTTTCAATTTAACGAGACGTTACGCGATCCCTTTTCTGCAAGGATGCTGGCTTTATTAGGTTATATTGTTTATTGTTAATAATAACAACAATAGCAATGAGCAAATTTGCAAAGCACTTTGTTGTATTAACAATTAATGAAAAGGATAATACAAGTACCAATTGAAATAACAATAACACCAATAAATTTGTAAACAACTGAAAAATTATTATTTCTAATGAATTTTTGTTGTTTAATTTTTTGTTTTATTTTGCATGACTGTATTTGACAATTAAGAATGACAATATAAACAATAACAACAACAAAAACCAAATTTATAAGAAAATAATATTTTGAAACAATCTTTACTTTATAAAGAAAAATGAAATGAAAATAAAAACAACATAATTATAACAACTTAGTTAAAATGTTATGTTTATTTTTTGTTTATGAAATTATAAACTTAACAATTTAAAATACAATAAAAATAAAACAAAAATAAAACAAAAATAAAAGGAAAACAACAAATTGTTCAATAAAATTGGTTGTTTTTTTTTTTGATGACAGAAACACATATCATAAAAAAATATTAATAAGTTTAGTTAAAATTAATGCAATATATTTTCTACGTAATAACATAACGTTTTATATAAAACATATTATTGACC
>JABFQC010002533.1:0-15888 GCA_022817085.1 Psilanteris sp. ZL-2020
AACATTTCAATAGTTTTACTATTATTAATTGTATATAAATTTAGTGTAATATTTTTCTTAGTTTTTAATATTTTATTTATTAATGATATAAATATGTAAGAAAATTATAAGATTCATGTCAGAATGATTTTTATAAAATTATTCTTTGTTTGTTTATGTTAAATATTTTTTATAATTTCAGGGCTATATTTTTTTTGTATATATATATAAAATCGAAATGCGTAGCATATCGTAACACATTCAACAAAACAGTTTTGTTGTTATTTAACTAAACAAATAGTTTTGTTAGATCAACAAACTATGATTCAAATTCGATCATTTTGTCATATTGTTGATATTTTTTATTTGAATCAACACACTAATTTTTTAAAAGCATATTAAACGTTTCAGTAAAAGTGTAAATATTTACAAAATATTTTATTGAGCTAATATACTTCACAGACAAATTGACAAAATACGCTTAACAAAATAATTTCTTTAATTCAACTATATCATTTTTGTGCATGTATTAATACCATTCCATATCGGAAACTAAAAGTATATCAACTTTGATATTATAAATAATCATTCATTACTGTTATTAATCAAGATGCTAAAGAATTAAACAAATTGTTTTAAATTTGAATAATTAATTAAATATTTAAATTCGTCAAATTGTAAAACAAATATATTTTGCTTGTATATTAAAAAAAAAAATATGTATATAAATATATATAATCGTTAAAATTATACTCTCATGATACTACATCTTTCCAGTATATTAATTCATGCAAATACATATATTTTTTTAATTTATTCATATATGATGTTTATGAATAACAGTTTCTGTTTATGTATATACACATATTGAAAATTGTAGTGTCAATTAGATACGGTTCCATTACACGTAAAGTATACAATCCTTGGCAGTACATACTTATATATATATATATATATATATATATATAGGATCATGATTTTCTTCCGAATACTCATTGTAACTGTTACCGCAAGTAAGCTTTGGTAAAACCCAATTTGCAATCTTGCATTTCGAAATGGTTAAAAAAACCTTTACCGTTGTTTTTTGCCGAACGAGAGCAACGGTTGAACCTCTTGGAGACGAATGCTAAATCAGCGAGGAGATTGAAATGCAAATGCTCGACGAGCACGTCGCGCGTCTCGGTGCATATCGAGAAGGCGAGGAGGGCTGCTTCGAGAATGATGGTGGAGCACCGGGAAAAGGCCGGTGCGATAACTGTGCAATTCGTGCAATTAACATTTATAATGTCTCCATTCGCGCTGCTGACAGCGGTCAGAGGCTCGCATAAAATGTGAAATTTAACGCCAATAATTTAATGGTCTCGCAATTATGTGTTTTCTCGCGTGAGAGGCTTGTGCGTGATGGCTTAACAGAGAATACGAAAAAGAGAAAATGATGACTAAAAAGGAGGGGAAGGAGATATAACTTTATTGAATTTAGCGGCGTATTCGCAATAACTCATGTGCCGCTTGCGAGAAAGACGCTATCGCGTTCGCCATCTGTGGGCCGGCGTCGTAAATTAGCGTGGCGCGCGCTTGCGCGAGATTGTATCTGCGCGGTCACCGATAAGCTGCCAAAATGGGCCCGCAAAATCCGGCCTTCTTTGGACCCATGACAAGATCCCCGGGATAAGGCTGGCTCGAAAATTTGTCCGATGGAGACTTATAAGGCGAGCGTCCTAATTGTCCGGAGTCGTCGCAGGGATTTTAATTAAACGTAAAGAAAGATACGGTAATTAGGGCGTAGGCGATGGAAGAAAGCATTTTTCGTAATCGAAAATGTTTCCCAGATGTGTTTAACATTGCGGTATGGAGCGAGAAAGCACAACGTTTGCACGTGCATCAACGTTGTAACATTTTTATACAATAGAAATAAAGCGTACCGATATATATATATATATCATTTAATTAACTTAGCAACACTTGTCATACGTTTGCACAATTTTTTATTCATTTTATGTGCTGAGTTTGTAGTAAACTAATTTTAGTAGTCAATTCTGAACATTTTCCTACATATTTTAGGCTTTTAGTGCAATTTATTTTTAAGTCGCGTGATATTAAGGATTTTACCTGAATATTGCTACTGGTATTGTCATATTATGTAGACATTTATCTGTTTATAGAAATGGGTTTTATTCGAATTAAAAATTTTTTCTACTTATAATGAATTTATTTTTTCAGTAATACAAAATTTGTGACTAGAAATCCTACACGGAAAGAAAAAAAGTATTAAAAGTTACTCATAAAGTATCAATTATGTGACAGAAGTGTTATATTTTAAAATAATACATAAAACTTCAGCAATTTTTCCTAAAAAGTTAGTAGTTTTTACTAAAATGTTAGTAAAACTTCAGTAATATGTGACTAAAATATGTGCAATACTTACTAATTTTAAAGTATAATTTAAAAATAGAACACTACTTTTCTGGTAATTTTTAATACACTGTTTCTTTCCGTGTAATTTCCCGTATGCATTCGGTTTATATTAAAACCGAAGACAATAATTGTATATCTCTTTGATGAAGGTGTAGTTCTTTTACTATGTATAAATTTGTACGGAGCAATAATATAAGTCACCATGGTTGTAGTTATATTTGTAATATAACAATAAATTATTTATGTAGCTTCGTAATATTGTTGATTATGTTAATTAATGTATCTGTTAACTATGTATAATTGAATTCATTAAATCCAAAATATTGATGAAATTAATTAAATATTAATTTTTTTCTAGTTAAAATATATAATCTATTTATATATAGACATTTTAAAATAATAATATTTTAATAACTGAATTATGTGAAAATGATTATTGTTTAGTTTCCTAATAAAATGTTATTCTATTTTAGTTTTAGTAATTTCAACTAAAATTTTTAAAATATAATCGATCATGCATATTCAGTATCTATTAAATGTTTTATTAAAACTCAAATTATTATGTTATAAATTAAATTCTTGTAATTGTAATACCATCTTCATTTGTGACGGACCATAAGTGGTTCGTGTTATATTTTTAATAACTTTCACAGCAAGCCATAAAACATTCCACATACAAAATTCAAAAAGCTACTTTCCTAATTTTGTATAAAATTCATGAAAATGTTACATTCTAAAAATTCAATTATCACCTTCATAAAAGTCATCATTAACACGAATACCCGTCACATTGCATATCTCAGTTGTTATCTCAATGGTACTTGGATGGGGTTTGCTACAAAACAACCTCATTTCATACAACCCGAGATAAACTTTCTTATATTGTAGAGGCGACGAATTCTATAATTATAAATCCCTAAAAGTGGTAGGAAAAAATGATATCATCAAAATCCATCACCAAAAGTGCATACAAAACAAGTTTCCAAACTCTCACGGTTAAACCAAAATCATAAAAAACCACAAAGCGAAAGTAAATTCTATTCAGCGCTAAGCTGAAGGGAAAAAATGGAGAAAAGAGAAGAAAAACATTCTGATTGAAAGACTAACGAAAATGGTCTTATGACCCAGTTGTTGCTTCTTTGTCACGCACCTCGATTTGTCAAAAATCGAACGAATCACTCTCGCACAAAGCCGTTTAAAGGAAGGGCGTCAAGGGCAGCGTGTCACAATCTTTGCACAGCGACGACCACTGGAACCCGCAGTTGCCGGGTCTCTGTAAAAAGTTGCACGATCAAGAAAAGAAAAAAAAGATAAAGGAATTTGGTTTATATGAATCGAGGATTCGTCAAATGATAAATTCGTGACGATGAATCGAATAATCGTACCGTATTTTGAATTTGTCCCGTCTGGCTAAGATTGCAAATGATGAATTTGAAGAGGATGGTGTGCGCGCCGCAGTTCACGTAGAAGGCTCTGGTGTTCTTCTTGGAAGTGATGTACAACTGAAAACTGTCTACAACCATTGCATCGGTTATAATTCCGATCCATTTTGTGTTTGTCAGACCTGATTTAATCAATATTTTATCAATATTTAATAATTAATAATAAATTAATAATTTCGTTAATAAATTAATAGTTTAATCCGAGCAGTTCTAAATAGTTTATTGTATTGTTCATTTTAGAATTACATTTTTATTGATTTCATTACTTTAAACGCAGTATCATTTGTCTGGGATGGGAGATTGCAATGTAATTTTAAAATAAATAATTTAAGGTTTTATGAAAGTGATTGCACTTTATTTGAATGCGATATTATGTTGATTTTTTAAATTAATGTTTAGGCTTAAAATGATAAATAGATGATTTATTAAAGGTTTCGAGTTGGTTATTTAAAGAAAGATACAAAAGATATTAATTTAAACAAATGAATATTTAAATGTTATTTTGAGATAAGAGAAATATAGATTTATTAATTACCTCTACCTAATGATCTGTCAATGGTTAAATTGTGTTGAAGAATAGTATCTGTTGTGATGGAATGAAATCGACTGTTTGTAGACGAAAATGACAATTTTTTTTGTTCGTCTTGGAATATTTTGATCTTTAAGTATATTTGATCGAATTAAATTTAGGAATAGAAATAAATATTGATAAACATATGTGATAAAAATATAAATATATATACTTTAAAATTCTGTTCGTTATGCTTGCACGTTATATTGATTGGAAATGAAACTGGTTGCGGAGTTCCGAACAATAGTTTTGGTTTAACGACATATTTATCTATTGGCCCAAGCATTTTGATACAACGTTTCATGGTAAATAACTTTGACATTTGCTGAATCAATGCGAAGCATATATTAATTTATATATTTTACGTTGAATAAATAAATAGTGATACTCATTAAACCTTACGTTAACGTCCTTTTCGACAAAAATATTTCCAACTTTGTAACAATTTGTGCTTAAAAGACTACCAATTGGATGGTACGTACAATCAGCGAAATCTTTAACAATGTATGGTGCTATCATTTGCCAGCATTTAGTCAAATTTAGTTCCTTTGGTAGCGTAAACTTTTTCTGATAAACTTTAACAATCGTATTATCTTCCATTGCGGGTATTTTATTTTTAATTTTATTTAAATTTAGGTTAACGGATTGACCGTTTTACTTGGACAATTCAATGAAGTTGGCTCTAACTTGAAAGAATTTTTTTAAATTTAAAAATACCGTAAATGATTTTTCATTTCATTCAACAATTATTTTAATCAAAATAATTCCATTTAATTCAAACAATATGAAGATATTTAAATTGTATAATTTATTTATTAATAAGTTCCATTTATTATTTATTATTTGTATAAATGTATTGAAGTTTAAGTTAATGCGATTATTATGGTTTCTAATACACTCTTAAAAAAAATCTACTATGAATTTAAGAATAAATTAATCTATAAACTAATAATTTATTAATAAAGATAAAGATAAATTATTTGTGATATAAAGGAATCGTTATGTACATAATTGAGTAATAATCTAATGGAGAACAAATATATTTTAACTATAAAAATAATTTCTGATGTAAATAATTATTTTATAGTTTAGATTAAATCTTCTAACTTGGGAAAGTAACAACTTTTGCTTAGTTTAAGTACACGAAATAGAAGAATAAATTGTAAACAAAATAAAATTAGTTTATAAATTTATATATAAATTTATTTAAAATAAGCTACAAATTTATTTTTCGTTAAAAAACATTAAATTATTATATAGATTGCACTTCACTATTGCAGATTGCTTATATTTGTAGAAAAAAATATATTTTTTAAAGATTAAAATGTATTTTTCTTGAAATCCATAAATTATATGTAAGCAAATAAAGCAAAATTATTTAAAACAATAAAAATTTCATTTATTTTCTATAACTAATAAACTACTTTTATACATTATTTTATATTTTCTTAAACAATTCTAGTTAAGTTTGTAAATATACATTTTTACTAATCTAAAATAATTGTGTATAAAATTATGTATAACTTTTATTTTACTGGTTATTTAGGATAAAATGTTATTATAATTGTAAATGTCACGTAACTGAACAAATTAGAATTTGGTTTTATTATAATAAATGGTTTATACATTAGATAATTTTAACTTGCGATATGGATTTATTCTTTTTGTTGACATACTTAATGGAAAATCATGTTAACTTGAAACGACTCCTTTGTATTATAAACAATAGTTTTAAGGGTGCAATAATTTATATATTAATAATTGTTATTAATTTTTTATTGAATAGAATTTGTTAACAGGAATATTAAATATAGTTTCTTTATATATACGTCTATAAATTAATTTATTAATATTACAATATCTCCTAAATTTGCACTGCTCCAGTAAATAATAATTATAATAATTATAGTAAAAATTTTATTCAAAACATGAATTGAAAATATTATACAGCTATAAGCTGTGACATTAATATTTAGATGAAATACATATAATAAAATATTCATGACATTCAATAAACTAACAAAATACTTATTGATCGCGCGCGTTGTTAGGTCGATAATAAAATTTACAAAGTATTTGCAGTTTTTGGTTATTGAAAAACGTAGAATATGATCCAAAGTATGTTAAAGAACGTGATTGAGGAGGCATCAAAATTATGGGTTAAATGAAAGCGGAAGTGAAAGAGGGTCGTCGGTAGCTGAATCGTTATAGTCGTTTTCGTTGAGTCGGGCAGCTTAAATTTCCATGCTGGCAAATTGAAACGCCCGGTCCGCGTATCGCTATACCGCTCGTGGAACTAAATTTAATAAGACGCCCGCTGGGCTTCCTTTTACCATGCTAATATCAGGCAGCATTGATAATGCTACCTCCACCTGACTCGCCAGAGAGCTGGAAAAGGACTGCGGGAGGTACCGGCTAAGGACGAATCTACGGGAGGGGGGTGGGCAGAGGAGGATGTTGGTCCAGCAGGACTCTCATCGTAACCCGTAATGTTATGGCATTGCCCACCGTGGAGCCTTAAAGGCCTCTTCGCGTCGGGGTCTTTAGTGCCAAATTGGTTATGCGAGCGCTTTACGACGCAGCGGTATTAGCCTAAAGAATTACATAAATTATATTTAACGTTACTTCGAATGACAATGCCGTGATGTCCGAGACTAAATCTTGCAATGCAAGGCAGCGAGCCATCGTATATTGCCAAAAACAAAAAGGTATAAACGAAAAACAAAAAGAAGAAGAAGAAGAAGAAGAAGAACAAGAAGAAGAAGTGATCTGAAGCATTTGAGTATTTTTAGACCTCGTTCGAGTAATGACACGGATGATGTAGAACGATGAACTCTTGCTTTACTTTGATATACTTTTGATCGTGTGAGCTCTTCGTTCACGACTTGCCTTCGTATTTCGTCAAAATGTAATTGATAAAACCATTACGTTGATTGGAGCCAATTTAATGATTCTTTGTTAGGAACAACCATTAACGAATAGCGGCATTACATTCTGTCATAATTTTTGGACAATTCTTACACTGAGAAACGTTATTATTTAAAATACAAATTTGAGTTTATAAGCGACAAACCTTCAAATTTATTATTTTTAATAGTAATATTTTCCGTCAATAATAGTACATTAATATTTTAAACGGTCATTTTTCATACTTAATTTTGTCAGTGTAATAGAAGAAATTTCGATCTGAAATTTAATACACGCATTTTGATTATATGTAATTATAGTGTTATTAAATAATCTTTTTATACGTATATCGATATAAATATTTTATTACCAATTTTTCTAAGTTTACAGAATAAAGTACTAAAGAAATACATACAAATTGCCTCTTCATTATCACAAATTAGGTTTAATAAATTAGACAACTTTTTGCATTCAAGCAAGGTTTTGGAATTTCTTGTTGGAAACGACGTTTCTGACTCAGCGTCGATTATTACAAAAGTCTTGAATTTTATGAGGTGCAATCTCGCGGTCATCCAGCTTACTGAAAATTTAAATTTTTTATTGGACTCTCTATGTATCACGGCGGGTGGCCGTCGAGCGTGGAAAGGGAAACATTGTCACTAGTGGCCGGAATTTTGATGGACATTAAAAGACGACTCAGATGCGCGGCTCGGTCTATCTGCAGCCATCTATCCGATAGATAGATGGACTAACCGATATTCATGAAGACTTATGATGGTTCCATGAATAAAGCATGCGGGCTTGCAGGTGGAAAAGTATCGTTATACAGTCTTGTCTGGGCGGAAGGCTATCGACGAAATCTTAATCTAAATATATTTTCGTGACTTCATCGATCGTGTACGATTCAAATAGTTGTATTGTGTCTTGGCTTTTAAGTATGGAAATTAAATTGTTTTTATTACCGAAACTCCAATATTACAGCTTCTTTAAAACTTCAATCGTAAAGTGTGATCTAAGTCATCTGCATTTCATGAACATGATTAATGAAACAATTCGTGATATCGATACAATGAGTTGAATGTGGGTAGAGTAATAAGTTCTACAAATTAGAAATTTTCGTTCAAGCTCGTGTACATTTGTACATATTACGACGTTGTCTGAAAATCCAACGATGCTCAGACGTTAATAATCATTTTTGATTGCAGAAGGAGACGCTACACTGTAAGAAGAAGTCTTCCGTAGAAAACGTTTTTGAAGCTTTTTGGAACACTTACACGTAGAAAAAAGTTACGTTATAAAATACCATATATCTAGCTTTATAAGGATATCATGATTAGTATTATGGAAATTACTATACTTTATAGAAATTTGTCTTATAAAATATAGTTAATTTGTCTAGAAGATAATTTATTGTATAGAAGATGTATAATAATTTTAGAAATATTTGGTTTCAAATCCCTGAAATACCATAATGTATAGTCATTTTTAATATAACATTTTTCTCCGTGTATAAGCGTTATTTTTTAAAAACGTTTAAAACGTTCTATTTGGATATATACAAACATTAGTATTAAATAACATTTTAATAAATAGGAACGTTTGAAAAACACTTTCAGAACACTTGTTTTTTACAGTGTAAACAAAGAAATTTATTCACAGGAATATTTATTCTCACATGGACAAATATATATTGTTCAAATCTTTTTTAATAAAAAATATAATTTATAAATTTTATATACATCACATACATAAAAAATATATAAATTTGATTTATATGTTAGTATATTCATAATTTATTTATTCTGGATATATAATATATATTAATCTGAATTATTTATCTTACATACATAAATTAAATTAATTATTATGCGTACCGATTATTTTACTATATAATATAGTATTTATCAGATTTGCAAGAGTATCCTAGTTTTACTATTTATATTGAGTTTTTTAAATATAATTTTTCTCCGTGTATAAAAAACGGCAAGGAGTTAACGATTTTTTATTTTGAAATATATTTTTGTTTATAATATATTTAATTTATATTTTTGTCGCCATTTGGACTATAGTCACATATTAATAATTGAAATGCGATAAATAATTATACAATTGATTTATGAATATATACCCATACGTGGCTGAAAAACGTTTGCACGGGGAATGGAACTGATTTCAGTTGAAATTGACTTTTCTAAAAGGGTTTCAAAGAGTCTACCAGAAAATTAACATACGATGAGGAGCGAGCGATGCACCTCGATGTCTCCATCGTTCTTGAAATGGATACTCTTAGTGGCGCGTTCTCCTTTCATGATTGGTTTATAACCGCACGAGAATTACTGCTGGGCCACGTGGAGAACGAAGCGAGGTAGGTAAGCTGAACGAGTAGGCGTTTTAGGTGGATAATATTGACTCGATACTCGTCTTATGGCGATACGAAATCGTCCCTCACAGAGAATACCTGGACCTTCGTCCGCACGCGAGAAACACTTTGTACTCGACTGCGACTCGCGTTGTTTGCAAGTCTTTATTCGGAACTCGGTGTCACAAATTTTTACAACAATTGTCTCAAGTTGGTTACGCGGCGAACGAACGTTTTTTAACGCTTATTGTGCGAACGAATAAAAAATTACAACGAATGTTGTTGGAAAATCGCCGAGAGAGGTGCGTAACGGGTACCCAAATGTGCGCATTGCCGAGAATGGCGAAAAGGTCAAGAAAATAAAGCCTGGAGTGATCTAGATTTATTAGTTTGGCGGTTTGACAATTTAACTAACGATAATTCATTGCGCGCGTTGAAATAGGAATTGAAAAGCCGGCTCCATATAATAAATATAAACATTGCAACAACAAATTGCATATTTTGAAAATTAGCTGACCGAACGCCAATTCGTTTCTTACTCTCTTTAAATCTTCGAACGCCTGAGTTTGAAATATGTACGAACGTTTTATCACGATAGTTATGAATTCGGCGTTATATCATTTTCATCATTTGTACGATCCATAAATCAAACAATAATGCAAAGTGTTCGGAAATAAGTACCTCTTACAGAACCTTGAATCATTCTGCAAATCACTACATGCCAATTCATTTTGCATAATACCCGTTCTTGTTAGAAATACATATATATAAATTAAACATCGAAGTGTCCTTGGACATGCTCTTACAACTCAAATGAAATGACTCGCTTTTGAAATTGCACGAATTTCAATCCCATTGTTCGTTATTTATTAAAACGATTTCAGACAAAATTGGCTGTTCAATGATTTGAAATTTGTTAGCCGAGCAATAGCTTATAGGTAAAACAAGTATATACATATCCCTAAATATTGCATCAATTATTATAACTTCAATTCGATAAGTTAAGGCTTTATACATGTATAATTATAATTTAAAAATATCAGTCGAATAATTTGGTTAGAAATATTATTATATATTTTAGAGTAATATTATGTTTTACATAGCTATTGTATATATATATATGTTGATTGCGAATTATAGCGACTTAAACTGGACTATTAATAATTATTTATTCTACGTCGAAGACATAAAAAAACGCGTGTTATTGGTACGCACATAAAAGTTAAGGTCGATTAAAGAACCAATAACGAATCAGAAGGATAAATTTGACAAAAACTAGACGACGTTTATCATATTGCTATTAGAAGTTTTGTCTCGGTCGCCATCTCGCCATTGAAACCCCACCTACGAACGAAGAGCCCAATTAGAGCCGACTACCCGTCCGAGATAATTGGCGAACACTCGCACGAGGACGTAACTCAATCGGTAGCTTCGCTCTTTCTCGTTCCTCTGTCTTCTTTTTTTCATCGCGCACGCGCGGTATCTTCCATTTCGTTCGGATCTTCCACACGTAGGCCGACACTCTGCAAGCTATATATATGTTCTGCTAAATATTTACAGAAAGAGCCACGTACACCGACTAAAGGTCTATCAGTGGATGCCACTGTGTTTTCCTTCGAACGAAACGCAAACTGAACGACAATCACACACGCAAACATCCGATAATTAGATGCAACGTCTTTGCTACCAGCATTGCTGGCTGCAAGTGATAAGCGTAAAATGTTTGCGATGCGTTATAGTATAGCAAGGATGAACAAATAGTTGAAGAAAATTGACGTGAAATAAGAGAGGAATTGAATAATTAATAGCTACGACCTAAACATTTACGTTTTTATGCATTTTTTATGTACAAGAAAAGGATTACTTGGTTTTAAAATTGCCGCATCTTTTGCACCAAGTTAAACTACACGGGTAAAATTTAGTTTGTGTGGTGTAGCGTGTATGTATAAGATATTGTTTGATTGCATGGAGTTATTTTCTAATCCGTTTAGAAATCAGATCATCAGAATAATTACATAATGCAAACATTTTATGTTTAATATTTGCGCGAAAGGATTTCGTTTAATAATTTGACAAATGATATTTCAGATAAATCATTTATACGTTTATTAATTGTAAATTGTTATTCATATTACCGCAATTATATGCTGATTACGTTTGTTAAAAATAAATTAAAATAAATTAAAGATCCATGTAGGAAAAAAAGAAACGGGCCAAGCTTGCTCCAAGCTTGTCAAAGATTAGTCAATGTTTGGTTGCCAATGTTGGTTGAACATTGGGCTGAAACGCCAATTTACTCTGACGCGAGCTTGGCGACTGACCTCTGGTTGGAGCTTGGCCCAAGGATATGCCAAGCTTGACAAATAAACAGCCCAAACCGTGAGCCAATATTAGAAGCCGACAGTCGGCACAAGCTTGGGCCATGCTTGGCCCAGGTTTGACTCTTTTTTTAAAAAATTAATTAAAATAACATATTAATAAATCGCTATATATTAATATATCTGAAAAAGTAATTATCATTATAAAGCGTCTTTTACATTGAGAGAAATAAATGACGAAAAATTACTACTTATTTCCTTAATTTGGAATCCTAAGTGAAAAAGAATAAGATTTACTGTTTTTAAAAGTTTTTACATCGAAAAATATTACTTTATCACAATATATTACTTTTAAAAATAGTAAATATTTTGATTTTTCTCTTATGATGATAAATTAACGAAATACATAGTAATTTTTCGTCATTTATTTCTCTCAGGGAATGAACGGTCACCCATCCAAGTAATGACTATCACCAATGTCGCTTAACTTCCTGATGGTAGTTTCTGCTGTTGCCACTCTATCCGCAAGCGCAAATTACTCTCAAGTATATTTTAATGATAATGTGTTACATGGTGAACGATTGGTTGCCAATGTTGGCCCAGAGGTAATTGGCGTTTCATTTGGACGACTTGCCAAGCTTGGGCCGGTCGTTTTGAACTGGCAGACCACAGATTTAATTATAATTAAATTAATAATTAATAATTAATTAGATATTAATTATAATTAAATTTCGTATTTGTAACTCTGTTTTTTCGTAAACTTACCATTCATCTATTCTTGATTCATGTACATTTAATTAGTGCATATAAGTTTCTTTAATTTATCAAAATAACTAATGATTAAAAAATGTAAACAGTTTTACAAAACGAATAATAATTATTACGAAGCAGTCTTATTCGTGTAAAAATATGAAAGTGCGAGAATTCGTATGCGAATGCTATTATTGTTTTATTTGCGTCTAAATAAAATTCAGGCATATACTTTAAGTACGTCTTCGTTTACAATGACTATTAGTTATATCATATGAAACTAATGATAAATCGTAACGCAGAAATACTCCCTTCATATATAGCAATTGATATAGTCGGCGGTCTATGTCAGTCTATTAGCGTGAAATTTAAACTTGTTTTGACTGCTTCGTTTTCCTAATAAGTTTTCGTTGTAACGTCAGCGAAGACGTGCGTTAACGAGATCGCAATGAGTTAAAAGATAAAGTGAGAGGCGCGAGTCTGGTGCACGAGTAAAGAGCAATTGCACGATTTATCGCACTGAGGCAGAACCAATTCTCTGGTTTTTGCCATGACTGAATTATCGGTATTGGCAAGTTACAGACATACACTTGTACACACAGGTATATATGCCTACTTGCGAAAAATTCCCGCAAACGATTTTTTGTTCAAAGGCTGGTTAAGTTAATACGTTGCGACGGTTGAAGGATTCCCGACCTGTGCAGAGCACGAGTAACCCATCGTTGCTGAATTATTGCTAAGTGAGCATCGAACTTTGACCGGGATCCTCTGCGGGCGTATTCGAGAAACGCGAATACGCACTTTCTTTAACCAATTCTTTCGTTTTTTTAATCATTTGCGTAACATTTTTTCGAAATCGACGTAAAAATAATTCGTAAATTTAACAGTACGATATATTCATAAAGTTAATACTATCTGAAAAATCTTTCTTTACAATACTAATATGAATAATGCAAATAAGTAATAGATCTGCAAACGCGTGGATAAATACGTTTAGAAATACAAAATTAAATAATAGAAAAGAAAAGAGTTTTCGTATTAAAAGTTATGTAAATCTTGTTCATTGCGCCTTTAGAAAATCATAAAGTAAACTGCGAAGATAATATATAAATTGCATAACCTTTACGATTTAATAATTTAATAAACGACACTCCTTTAAGTATCATATCACTCAATGAAATGCGTCCAGCATATTTTATTCTACAATGTATTTTTCTTAAAACTTCATTAACGTATTAAAAAAAAATGAAATTTCAGTTCTCTCGTTTACGTTGGTTACCCACGTGTTCTGAATTACTTAAATTTGTCAATTATATACATTTTTTACGAATATGTATCTGCGTCATATAAAACGATCTGAATTTTGAATGGTCGCGGGTGGTAACTTTATACGCTGGTTTATTATGAAAAGACTACACAGTTTAATTGAATTAAGTTGCGTAAATGCTTATACTCGTCGAAAAGAATAAGCACTTTTATCAACGTGTTAAACATTGATCATTAAATCGTTGTCACTACAATATCCGACGTCGTAATCTTGTTTTAATTACACTCACGAAAATCAGAGATAAGACCGGCGAGCGCGTGCTTAATGTCAAACATTTCCGTGGGCCGAAAGTCAGTCACGAGTCAGCGCTGTCGGCGCCGTGTGTTCCATGCCAGGACACGCTCGTAATAGTTTTGCGGATTCGATTCGTGCGACCAGATTGCTATAGATACTTATTATATGTCGATGAATAACGAACTCGTCCATTTCCATGTGGTTGGGCACGACGTCGAGAGAGAAACGCTGAGAAGATCAGACGCGGCTCACTTCCAAGATGTCTCGTGCATTTTATTACTCTGGTTTCGTGCGGCACCTCTTCGCAAAGAGATAGCCGTAACGGTGACTCGACCTACTCGAGTCCGGAAGTAACTCGGCAAAAACGTAATTCTATTTCATATTAAAAAGGCGCACTTGACTCACGAAGAACTTATCCCGCGTTATGCAATACGTTCCCAGGATGTCAAGCATTGCAATCCCACGGAAAATTTGAACACATTCTACTGTGATGGACACTCGATTCTTCTTACAGAACTAGATTCAAGTAAATAATTATAAATACTCGTCGGTGCGGTGCGCGCAACCATAAACGCGAGTTTGTCAATTCCGCTACAAAACACACATACCGCACGCACAAAAATGATATAGTTGAATTAAAGAAATTATATTTTGTTAAGCGTATTTTGTCAATTTGTCTGTCAAGTATGTGATTTCAATAAAATATTTTGTAAAAATTTTAATATGCTTTTACAAAATTAGTGTGTTGATTCAAATAAAAAACATCAACAATGTGACAAAATGATCGAAGTTGATTTATGTTTTTGTTGATCTGACAAAACTATTTGTTTAGTTAAATAACAACAAAACTCTATGTTAAATGAAACAAAATTTGTTAGTTTTTACAAAATATTTCTGTGCGTGCACTGTATATGTGTATATTTTTTGTGCCACCGAAAAACGTTACACGAAAAAAAAAACATTATTTCAAGACACAATTCAAATAAATTTATCGTCTAGAATTAACAAACTGTGTGATTAGGATG
The DNA here is from genome assembly GCA_022817085.1 of Psilanteris sp. ZL-2020. Classification (NCBI taxonomy): domain Eukaryota; kingdom Metazoa; phylum Arthropoda; class Insecta; order Hymenoptera; family Scelionidae; genus Psilanteris; species Psilanteris sp. ZL-2020. Next base: position 15,328 of record JABFQC010002533.1, read on the forward strand.
ACACTATTTTTGTTAGAAAAAAATTGTTAAACGTTTAGAATTTATATTCAGTTTTGAATTTTACTTAAAATAAATATTTATAATACAAAGCGATCAGATTTACGCTGAATAATTTTGATGTATTCTTTAGTAATTACTGTAATTAAATTTTCAGTTTTATTTATTGTATTACAATTGGAGGTTAGGATTGTAAAACAAATTCATTGTCAAGATTGGACAACGAGGGCAGAGAAATAGTCGTAATTATGATTATTGGTCCAATATTGGACCAAAGTTGAAACCCATTAATGTTAGCCAATAGAGCCGAGCTTGGCCCGTTTATACAGATTGCCCATGTGGAAATCAACGATCGGCTCAATACCGAACCAACACCGAGCGATCTTAGTCGACCGTCGTCTAAATGTTGGACTGTTAACGATGTTCGACATAAATCCGACGCTCGATTTATATATTCAGCTAACATTTTGTTTAATTTCAGTGTAATATCTGTTATACTATTAGTTATACACACAAAAAATATAATAAAAGTTACTATTTATATAATAAGTTGAGGACAAGTGT
>JABFQC010002534.1:0-15887 GCA_022817085.1 Psilanteris sp. ZL-2020
ATTCAATGTTATTAATTTGCAAAGAATTGCATTCAGAATTGTGTAAATAAATGTAAGAGAAATGGAAAATTGCTTAATGTTACGTTACTATCAATATACTTATGTGAAAACCTGTTCAAAATCCAATGCCTTGTCAATAGATAGGTACATGAAATTCCAAAATTGCAATAGAAATATTAAAGTATTTTCACTGCGAGTAATTTCATTTAACATCGATTATTGAATTTTGATAGAATGTGCTCATAAATTTGAAATAAATTCCAAACTTGTTCTGAAAGAAAAATATTTGAAAATTCACACCTTAATTAAATTTCAAAGCAAGAAAATACGAGAATAAAATGAATAACAAAATAAGAAACCGAAATTCAAAAATGGAAAACGTGGATAAAATTAGACAACCAATTTAAGTACGTGCTTAATATGTGATAAACTTAAAAATGTACAGATACTTTTGGATTGTGCAAATAAGAAATTATTAGTTTTCAAATATCTATCGATAAAAAGCTATTATTAATATAATAATTCAAATTAGCAATGTATATTTATTAAATATAGCATAAGACGGAACATGAAACGGAAATATATCTGAACGGAAGATCTAAACGCATATTTTCCTAATTGATATTTATTTAATCAATAAAATATGCTTATTCAACCCTTTTGAAATGATAAAAGCTTTAGATCAAAACATTTTCAAAATTTGAATTATTTAAATAATATATATATATATATCAATTAACGCGCAATACATATCAATTTGAATAAAGATAATTATCATATTGCGTATTGCACGAAAACTATTTGCACCAATTTCACCGAAAGTTGTTCTAGAAATATAATAATTTACAAAGCTATTTGTGAATTAATTCTAAAAATAAATATTGAATAATTGTTGAAATTAGAAATAATTAATGCGGCGGTTTTATTAATTAAAGCAGTATATGTACACTGCGCGGTTCAGTATTGAGAAATCGATAAATATAAAATATAATCTCAAATTAAACGTTGTTAGCGTAATATTGTTTGTTTATGTTTGTAATTGCGTTTTGTGTCGGTATTTCGAAACGAACGAAAGAATGAAAAATGATTACACATCGGCACAGAGACTGAATTGCCGTCCCGCGATCATGTTATCCGTAAATAGCGCGACGAAGCAAATGCGAAACGAGCGATAAACTGCGACGCGCGCGTCCATCGTAAACCGAGTAATGATTCGCGTAGGATCGACTGATTTCAGAATGTTAAGCCAAACTGAAACGCGAGTGGCGTTTCTGCATCAGATGAGACGACGGTTACTATAACCTACGCAACATTTGAAGCGAAGAGCGGAGCATCCGATATCAAAAGTGGCCGCCGAGACGCCAGCGTCGTCTCCAAGTGTCCATTTGCTCGAGTGTCAAACGCTTTTTATTGAAATTCAATCTTTCGACGACCTTAGAGAGCGATACATCCTAGAAAACGACGGAAATAACGGTTGCGACTGAATTTCTCGGCGCGTGCGTAAACACCGATGTAACGTATACAGGGCGGGGCATGTAATGGACGTTCCATGATTTCGACGTCGCTGCGAGATGAATGGATTTGCGCGAATATGAGCGACGCGAACCAAATTATACCGGACCGTGTTTTTACGCCGCCGCGTTGTTTCCGTTTGCGACCCACGCGATCTTTCGTTCGGCTCTTTTGTGCTTCGCTAACACCCTCCGACGGCTCGCGCCAGAAACACCGTTTTTCAATTACCCACGACAAAACAATACTTCATGTATCGAGCGGCCGTTCATAATTTGCAATCACGGGCGATTCACGCGGCTAAAATGACGGCCGAAAAGTTGGCTCAGCCATTATTGTGTAGTCCGCGCGCTTTGTTCCGGCTCGTTTCTAATTTCAAAACAAACCCTTTTTAGCCTCAAAATTGTTTGCCATCGCCACCGACGTGCGATCACGGCCTAGGTTCCGGCTCATAAACAAAACGCAAGCAACAAATATTTGCGCGTCCAAACAACGCGTCGACAAACGTTTTCGCGAACGGATCAAATCCGAAGATAAAACTCGGATTTCGGCTCGATGTTATCTTTGTTTTCGGCGTTTTCACGACGGTTCGATTCGCGGACGGCAACCGGAACGGGATCAACAACTACGTAAACAACGATATCAACATCAACAACAACAATAACAAGGTCAAAAGTATGATCATGATCGTCATCAACAACAACAACAACAACAACAACAACGGCGCGTACCTTGAGATGAAGAAGGAAGAGGATCTCTTCATTTTCTTGCGTGGCACTAATGTTTTCGCAGCGTGGCGATCACGTCACTCTCGAATCAATTTAATTAATAATGGAACTCGAAGACACTGCATGCCAGCAATCGTCGAATCGCTGTTATCACCGCACCGACATCGCGAGTGCCTCACGAACGTGACACAAGCCTTGAGCAGCTACCCACGTCTTTGTTCGCGCGACTCTTTGCACGAGTTAGCTCGATGCGTCTGGCCATAGAAAACCCCTGCTATGGCGAGGTCGTGCACTCGACGAGCGTTTCGCGTTCGCGGCCCCGTTCATCGACTCGCGGCTGAACTCGTCGCCGGGTATTCAAAGCAGCGGACGTTCGTTTCTGCGGCCGATGGACGACGCGAAACATAAGTATCGCTCAGATCGAACTTCGGAGTGATCGCTCGGCCAGCCGCCGAGCTTTGCGGTTGGCGTGGAGAGTTGACGCGACAGTTCCGCGGGCTCGTTTGTACCGTGCGAGGTTGCACGCCGGAGCATTCGAAGCGCACTGTTTGACTGATACGCGCATCGGGCCAGCACGCTCCGACTCAGACGGAACGAACGTATTGACAAGTCCGGTACAAACCAAACGCCGACATGATTCACTTATCAAACACGCGGCACATCGTCGCGCTCGGTCGGCGAATACGCCAGGACGTATCAACCGAGCGTCGGACCACTCGTCATCCCAGCCACGAGGCACTCCGCGAACACCTGGTGTCAAAAAGTGACACACTCGACGACGTCAACGTTTACGACAACCTGTTAGTGTCGCTTGCTCTGCGCCGAATCACTGTCATTCGTAGGCCTCGGTGTCATTGCGATGCCGAAAAGCCGCGCGCGCCTTTGTGCAACAACAACGACTTTTGATTTTGCTCGATCAACGTTCACGCTTGCACGACTGATCCGTCGGTCGGTCGGTCACGCTTGATTGGTCGGTTCGATGGTCGGTTGTTGGTCGGTTCGGGTGGCTGGTGACTGCTGGATGTGCCAGAGAGCGGGCTTACGGCGAAATGAGAGGAAAGCTCGGCTTAGGGGGGCCGCAGCGTGGCATCGCCGACTGCGATGAGCGAGAGAGTTGCGCGTTATCGACCCATCCACAAAGCGACTGCGATACGTGTACGTAAAGCGCACGCACATTCGTACGTTCGCACGCGCAGCCACGCATCCGACGTTGCGATTTGCGAGGTACACAAATGCCGTTCGCGTTTCCCCGCCGTCCCCCATTTTTCAACTTTCCTTTATTTTGTTCGTTCCATCCTCCCGGCCGCAAATTTTTATCCTCCCGAATGAAATCGCGCGCGGCCGAATTTGTCGCGGATCCTTCGATCGCGAAAGATCGCGTGCGCGATTTATTCCGCGGACCACTGCGTGCGCCTGTTAATGCCCCGCTCGTGCCCCGAGTTATAATAATCACAATAATTGTGCGGCCACGCCGTTTATTAAAACTCCAGTTTCGTAGCGCATATTCATGCGGGACGACTGTTTGTTATTCATTATTCGGAATAGTATTTTTATGCAAATTATCAATGCTCCAATTCAATCAATCGTATTTGCGACTCAATTTTGAATGAATCCTCGCGCTAAAAATAAAGTTTGCCGACTTTTGATTGCTCGGCGTCAAGTATAATGAGTATTTTTTGCGGCTGAATGGTACATAATTAAAACATTTATTGTATCATTTCAAACTTTTCATCGAACAATATGGAAAATTGCTCTATAGGTAACGACATCGTTTATGTCAACATTGTTACATTTAATTATAGAGATTATGAAAATTGTCTCGTGTGTTTTAACTGATATGTTTTTGATTATATATGTCGCGTTTTTTAATTATTTAACAACAATGCAATTGCAAATTATTCATTAATGCCTTTGAAGTTAAAGTTTTGACCTTAAAACTCTCTTACCTACGTGTTTTTAACTCTAACTATGGCTAGAGTGTGGGATTTAAAAGTGATGGTAAAATACAAGCCATACTTTTGCATTTTTTGTTATAATAATTATAACAAAATATAATAATATTACAATGATTACTGTAATTTAAAATATTTCTAAGCAGAAATCGGTAAATAATTTAAATACTTTTTAATAATAATAATTACATTTTACATTAAGTTCTTATTGTTTTAGGGATACCTATGTATATATTTTGTTTGCTTTATATTTATTTCTACAATTGGCATGCAAAGAGTATAATTTTTAATTAGCATCTATATAACTTTCATTTTTTAATTTCTGATTAAAGCTTAGTACGTTCTAATTCATATTTAATAAAATACTAATAAACATAAACTATTCCAATTATAGGCAGTGAAAATGGCATTAAAAATTATCGGAATTTCAATGAAAATGATTAAACTCAAAATAACTATTGCAGACTAAGCACTTTAAAAATGACAAAATTTTACAATGAATAATACTAAATCTTTCGTATATTTATTCAGTGTTTCAAAATTATTAAAAATATGCAGACATTTTTAGTGTAAAATTTAGTAAATTTCAACTGAACTTTTATTTTGTTTGTCAGTTATTTTGTGCTTAATCATTTTTACTCAAATTCCAGTAATTTGTAATGGAATTTTTGATGGAGTATATATACTATTATTAAAAAAAAATAATAGGCTAATTAAACTCCATTAAACCTTTACTCATTTTCGTATAAAGATTATATATATATATATGTTTTATAAATTGAAATGCATCATTGAATTACAATCAAAGAACTACTTTTTCTAATATTTTAAGAAATAAATTAAAGTAAAAAATTAGATTAACAATCATTTTAGTTACTATTAAAAATATCATAAACATTATACCATGTTATATGATAAAAATAATAAAAATATAATTTGTTATGTATAATATTTTTAATATAATGAAAAAAAGTAAATTTTATTATAATTCTGGAATAAGTGTATATGTATTATTACATGTGTTATAATTTAACGTTTAAATTCTGCAGTTTGCATATCGAGATGTGGCTTTCCGCACACTTTATGAAAGGTATTCTGATGTGAATGTTATTAATCATTTGAATATCATTTACGCGGAAAATCTGCGAACAGAGATGATGCTAGTTAAAATGGTGTAGCACAATACAAGATCATTCCAATATTATGTTAAAAGGTAGTATTTCTATAAAGCTTTCAATGTGTATTTGATATATTTAAAGATCGTGAAAGTCTTAAACATCAAACCTAATTACATAATAAATCAACTGTAGAATAATCAAGTTTAAAGTTTTTAATTAATAATAATAAAATATCATAAAATTTATTTAATTGTTGTATTTAAATTTGTTTGATTTTTGTAAATTTTATTCTTTTGACAACTGAATATGATCTAAAATTTTATTATTATAGATTTTGTGATGATATGTTCTAAAACAAAAGCCAAAACGTTAATATTAATACAAATTATGTAATAATATGTACTTCATTTTAACAATATTATTTACATTTATTATTTCCGTATGTCAAATTGGTCATAAATATTATATATATATCTAGATATATGTAATACTTTCATAATAATAACTTATTACGATATTTTTAAAAGATCAAATTATCTGACATACACTTTTCATTTACAAACTTACGAGATGTTAATTCGATTAATCATAAATAATGACTAATTTATATAGAAGAACACCTACTAATATTAGTAACATATTATTCATTGTTCATTGTGAATGGGATATACTATATAATTCATATGATTGTAAGTAATCAACATATAATTATATAGAAAAAATAAACTTAATCATATGTTAGAATTAAATTACTATTATTTAGTCAGTTTTTATTAAATATTGTTTAACACATAGAAATATGTTAAACAAGTGTAAAGAATTTAATGAAAGGCATTCATAGTATAGTTAAATTTGTAATATATACTAAATAATTTGATATTGTTATTAAAATAATAATAATAATAATAATAATGTTATGTAATAAAATGATCTTTCTGTTTTGTTTAGAAAGGTAATTCTTGGATTCTTGTGCACTATGCTAATCTGAAACTTGACAAGTGTAACCTATTCAAAAATTTAGACATGTAATATCTAGTTTAACATTTATATAGTTTGAATTGAAGAAAATTAGACTAAACTTAACTAAGTTTCAACTGGTCTAGATTTACTTGCAGTCCCTTTTTGGTACCTGACAAGTTTTGTCAAAACAAGTGTAGTTCACATCATCTCCACGAATGTCTTACAAAATCTAGAATTTATATACTAAAATGCATCCTTAAGTTTATTTAGAGTTAGATGTTGTATCATATATATAATTTTATACAGAATTTATATACATATATACATGAAGATTTTTATGAAATACTTAATTATAATACTACTATATAATAGTTTTTCAAATTATTATAAACAAATTTAAATATAAATAGTGATACGCAAAATAATAATACAAATTTATTTACGTATAATAAAGTAAATGTTTTATGCCATTTCAATAACTTATTGTATATAAAGATAACTTTTTGCTATTAAAATAATATATTTTTCAATATAGTTTTTTATGTGTTGATCAGTGCTTGTGTTTGAAAAAACTTCATCTGTCCCGACTGTATATATAATCATTTATAAAATCATAATCAAAAATTGATAGTTCTACGGCAACACTATTGATGTTCAGTATCCATATATTTTATTTTAATGACTTGCGAACCATTTTCCAAACTATTGAATTTTTGTCGAGTTATTTTTCAATCAAAAATTAATTTAAATTATCAACAAGTTAGTTAAAAAGCGTTGAAAAATAATTGAGCATTTCAATTAAATGTTAAACAAAATGTCAGTTCAATTTTCAGAAAATGGTTTAAATTCGATTCAAAATTTATTCAAAATAATAAATATAATATATCACATTTTTTTATTTAGCAATATATTTTAATATAATAGATTCCCTTCGTTATTGTAATCAAAATATTGTAAAAGTATATTCAAAATTATTTTATATAAACTTTTAATAATTAGAATTTTATAGTTATGTGATCTTTATGTGATATTTTTGAATTTAAAAAAAACCTTTCATGATAGTTTAAATATATATACTAAGAAAAAAATTTATACAAAATTTCTATGTCGAAATACAGTAATGAAAAGCAAAATTTGTCAATCATTTAATACCTTACACTGAGAAAAAATAAACGTAGAAAATAGCTGTTTATAATACTAATTTGGAGACACTAAAGTAAAAACCTAAAAATTACTGTTTTTTCTTGTAAAAATACAGTCTTTCATACCAAATTTTCCTTCTATCTTTTAGTATAATGCTATTATAAACAGTAATTTTTAGGATTTTGTTTTAATGTCGCCAAATTAGTGTTATAAACAGCACTTTTCTAAGTTTAATTTTTGGAGTGTAGCATATGGTATGGAGAAATTTAAAGCAAAATTGTTGCATGGTTAATGGCTAAGAATATAATTGTCATTCGTTGATAGAGTGTTCATGTATACAAATTCGGCACATTAATATTTAACAAAACTTTTTCTCAGTAATGTATATGATGAAACGTATTTAATCAGTTTTTTGAAATTTAATAGTATCAATTTGTAAAGTTTGTTTACTATATCTACAGCATAGTTTGCAAGTATTTTGATATCTAATATACAATAATAACGGTATGTAAAAATAAATATTTTAAGAATGAATTTTTAACTTTAAACGAACAACGAGATTTAGCTTCAAAATATGATAGTGTTTGACCGTTCATTATAAATGCAATGTTCACCATTGCCTACAATGTAATCACAAATACACTCGTTATAGCGAATATATGAAATGCGTTTTCAGAATGTAAACACTGTTGTGTTCGTTCAATAACGAACGAACTAAATTAATACTGTCCGGAGATAATATCTCATTTGTAATTTTTGCGAAATTTAATGATTTAATTTCAAATACCAGTTCGACTACATTAATTTTCATTTAACGAGAATATATTGATATTATTATATACTCATTAACATATAAGCGAGCAAAAACGATGTCTTTAAAATTAAAACATATATATTTCGTAATACACGCCTCAGTTTAAAGTATAAAATGGATATATTTATTTATACAATATTTGCCTTCGTTTGTTGGTACGGTATTTTTGTTATATATGTTTATCTGTTAGCAATAAAAACAAAAAGATACGTAATATAAATAATAATGAAAAACGTTAGTTATGCTTCTATATAAAGTTGAAAGTGCCGTTTTTATATTATTTTATATGTAATCTATTTGTGTAACTTAAAAAAATAATACTTTCATATCATTGTTAATGAACAGCAATTGCCTCGTAGAAAAATAACATACGAAGTAGAATAACGCCATTTGGAGTCGACGTGGGCCCAATCATAAACACGTACCTTAATGTTCACCATATATATGTTAGTATTTTGAACCCATAACGTGTCCTTTTACCAACAAATTTAACAGAAAAATTAGATTTATGAATTTATATATTAATATATCAATAAAATGTTGGAAGTCGTGTCATTTGTTAATTAATAAAACGAAAATATACTACAAACGTGTCATTTTAATAACAAAAATTGTTCTGACAATAATGACAAAAATTAAGGATGATACTGAAATTGTGAAATGAAAACGGTTTTACTTTATTCAAAATTAATTAAATATTGCAACTATTTGAATAACTAACAAGAAAATATTTTGTTATTGTTACTTTGACCTGTCGACTCAGAATATATTTCTTTAACTCGATTACACGAAGAAAAAGTAACAAAATATGTGTATATTTTATGTTTACGAGGCACTCTTAAAATCCAAAGCCGCATAGTACAATCGTATCAGACCAGTAATTTCAGTCGGGCTACGAATAATTGCGTCCATACGTACACTCGACTCGGCCTGGCGATGTGCCGTGACCGAGAATAAAGCGAAATACGAAATTAAATTTGTTGCGCGCAATTGCAAGACCTTCGTTGTGGTTTTCATTATTTTACATTATTTGCTGCATCTTTTTGCATTCTTTTATCATCTGGGACTGTTTTCTTTGAACAAGCGTATACTTTGTAAAAATGCACCTACACATATAAATAACGTATTTAACGAGATTAGGTGACAATGAGCGAACGTCTGTTGTCATATTTTATTCACCAACCAACTTTACTGATTTGATTTTAAGCGCGTAATTTAATGTAAATTATTCAGTAATTTCATTTTTTACAGCATATTGCGGTTTAATGAAAATTGCTTGAACGCGGAAACTAAATGAGAAATTTTTTTAATTATGAAGTAAACTGCTAAAAAAATATGTAATAATTATCGATCTGTTTCACGAATCGCAACATGGCAACATATATATGTGTGCGCGCGTGTGTGTAGTTGTAGGTAATATCTTGCTTCTTTGGGAGACAAACTGTGTAGTTAAAAATTTGAGAATGATTGAAATCTAATTTGCGATATTAAGGCTTACCGATAGAACGTTACTTTTATCTCATAAACACTTTACTGAAGAAAAATTAAGATTTTGCATTTTCTTACATTTTTCACGGAGCTTCGCCGAGCTAAATAAAACTGCTGTAATCACTACCACGTTAAGAGCGTCTGCAATGCTTTTTCATTTACTGAAATGTTTTAATCTACTTTGGTGTGCTGAATGATTTGCAATATGCAAAAAAATTAATATTTATTATTCCGCTGATAAAAAAACGTATTATAAACACGATTAACCGTAATTCATAAAATACCAAACTATTATGTTTATGATTTAAAACATCAAATTCAACAGCCTTCAACAAGTAAAAAATCTTAATTTGTCGCTATAAATATTTCATGTCAGCATTTTGTTATCATTTAAGAGGCCATTAAGTCAACGTGGAATTTAATGTTTACCTAAGCTTGAGTATGTTTTCTGATTAATAGATTTAAAATACTTAAATTGTTAATGCATTATGCAAAGACCCTACTGTTCATATATCTTTTTACACCGACGATTTGTCTATTATTAACAATTAACAGTCCGAATAACTCCGAGTAAAATATCAAAAGTTTGATAAGTTTTATATTTAATTAATAACATTGCATCGCGCAAAATGCATTTCCTTCAAAATATAATCCGCCTTATTTTCGATCCGCGTAATACAATTTGATATTCCAAACCGGCAGCTTCTGCACTACTGTCACAGTCATCGCACACCCACTCATTTATAGACGAACACAATAAAATCCCTGCTAGCGTTTCAGCAAATAAAGACTGCGTTTATGATACGCCATTGGCATTTTAATATGATTAATAATAATTGAAATAAAAATGTGCGCCAATAAACAGAATTGGGTTGATAAACGCGCAACCACTGCAAATACGCCGCGCGCTTGAAACTCTATTAGCAACTTTAAACTTGAACTCTCCATCTCGAATCGTATCAATTTTTTGCATCGAATTCCTCTTTTCTTAATTAATTAATTGAATTATGAAAGATAACCGAAAACGATCGCGGTGGTAGGAAGCGGCTGCGGCGCGTATTACGAACGACACAACGTCACGGGGGATAAAATGCATAGCTCATGAATAAATACATTTGCGAGGCATTTCTAGAGCTCTTACGGCAAAGCGAAACAGAACAGAACGAAACGAAACGAGACGTGAAAGAGACGATGACCGGCCGGTGCGCGTCCGATAGGACGTTCGGTCAGCGAGAGACGAAGCGGCGCCAGAAGCGGGAATGAAAATCCAATGTTTGCCGGTGGAGAAATTAAACTGAAGCTTGTGTCAATATCGCATCGGCTTTTCGCCACTGTTTCCGAGTCCGTATTACCTTTTTATTTGGCGCTCGCCTAGCACGGATTTCGCGTTTCACGCCCCCCAACTGGTTCCTTTTTAGACGACCACAGACGCCCCAAAATCAGCGCTTTGGCGCCCGGACAAAGGACCGAAAGTGTTTATTGATTAATGTCGCGCTCGAGTGTTAATTTGGCAACGCGATCGTTCTCGCGTTTCGCTGCATCTTTCGTGATCTATTGCGCTTCGGAGTGTCCTACTTCGCCGGGCTCACTTTGTTTTCCGCCGATAATATCAATCATCCCGTTTTTGTTCGTATTATTTATACGAATGTAAATTGTTCTTGCGTAAAATAAAATATTTGTTACGTATACGCAATGAATGACAAGACGCGACACTTTTTTGTTTGCGTTTATTGAAATATTGGATGACCGTTGTATTTGTTATTCGTTAACTTGTTGTTTGAATAAAGAGGGAGCGGTGTGGGTTGGATATATAAATATATATAGATATACATATATTAAAAGCTTGGAACTACTTCAAATGATGACTCACCTGTGGAAAATAAGATAATTAGAGGCTCGCGGTGGAAAATACTCACCTGAAACAAACAATATTTGTTCAAATTAGAACATTTTTTCAAAGTTTTAAAGTATAATGAGCGGTATCTTTACGCGGTTATAAATAAAGTTGAATTAAGTTAATGGTATCTTTGCATTTCAGGTGTTCACACTTGTAATCGTGTAAGCTTTAAAAGCCATTTGCCACTAATAAATACTATAATTTGATAAATGATAATTATTATAACAACGCTATATTCCTATATTTTGTATCGCATATGTAACATTATATTAAAATAATTTTACACATATACATCTGATTTTGAGTCAATGTTAAGTGAAATTATTATTAAATACGAGTTCATGGTTGTAAATAATTGTAAAAATGATCTAATCAAATTATCATACGTAGAACGACAAATTGTATATTCTATAATTCTATCTATGTATATATATATATATATATATACATACACATTTGTAGTTCGCATAAATATACATTAAATTGGTTGGAAATTTGATATTTGAGGAATTCGTCACTTATTCCTACACATGACCAAATACTTGTTTATATATATGTAATAGATATAAATAAAATGCTTACTCTGACTTCCAGTATCATGTAAACATGATAATATGAATATTTTGGTGATATCTAAAATCTTACATTTACCATACAAGGAGAACAATTGAAATTTATAATGTTTCGTGACAAATTTGTAATTTGATACATGAGCGTTCTACCCTCAAGTTGGAAATGTATACTTTATTATGCACTGAAAATATTTCTTAATGTAGGATATAGTCAGATAATTACTTACTACTTAGAAATGCTAAAGTACAATAGTGCACTAGTAACAAGAATATTATTAAATAAAAGATCTTAGTTTTGTTAAATTTGACCTTATCTATTCTGTGTATACATAGTGCTATATCGTTGCGGTTGAGAACAGGAAGATATCTTGTTTCCCATTTGCGCAATATTAACTTTAAGCTGGATGTCAAATTTGAGGACTGGATTGGTTAATGTTCCATTTGGCGAGAAGAAGAAGGATGAAGTTTCGTAAAACACGATCCTAGAATCCTCTTTAAATACACGTGAATTTTGTTGGGATTTAAAAAGGAAGAAGCTATCCAAATTATGCTAGGGTACCAAAAATAGGGAACTAATTTATTTTTAAATTTAATTTTGCTGTTTTGTTCGTGTAATTGAAATGGATATATATAGACTTACAAATGTATTATTCAATTATTATTACAACATTACATGTATTCAGGGTTCAAATATTGGAAATTTAATAGTTAATAGTTGGAATAATTTATTCGTAAATTTAACATCATACCCAAATATATTATATTCACAATAAGATTTAAAATTGTAGTAACCATTATTGTTAATAGACTAATTACTTTACGAATCAAATTTGTATGCAAAACCATCCTACAATATCAGTAGGAAATATAGCATAAACCCTAATATGCACCATACATTCAATACGTAACGGAAAAAAATCACATCTACAGTTATAATAACGAAACACACGCTTAAGATATAACTAATTAAAATTGATGCAAGTCCAAATGTATACATTACAATAGTGCAATTAAATCTATAATTAAGGCACGCCGCAACTGAATTTTAAGCGACATTTCTTACAATTAAAAATACAATAATTCAGTCACTAAATTAAATATTAGGCATCGGGCCAAATAATGAAATGCGGCAAATGTCAGGATTTTCATTACGAATAAGCATCTAAAAACAGTAATACCCGACAAATCTCGGCAAACAGCGCAGCGTCGCATCAACAATATTTCCTCGTACGTTTTTTACAATCTCCTTTTTGCCTCGTTCCTTCCTTTCCGCTGTTAAGAGCTCAGCGTTTTAATTATGACGGAATCCGTTCGACGCATGGCAACGCGTGCCTTTGAGCCCGCGACGCATAATCCAAATGCAGTTGTAAGACTATGTGCACTGCGAAGGTCCGTCTCCACGGAAGGGAGGACGTGTATGCATTTTAATAATCTTTCGCGCACGAAAATCCCATGACGCGTTCCGCGAGGGAGCCGGAATTTTTGCGATTAAATTTGAGCGTTGATCAGCGCGCCTTTATAAAAGAGACTCGTTACAATCTCTATGGGCTATTGTATTCCATCGATAATCGATGTCCCTCTATTTAATTGACGCGCAGAGTATATGTGGACCGAGCCTTGTATTTTGCCTGCGATTGAAACATGTGTACATTGTTCATTCATCGCTTTGTCACGGGCTCGTCATTTTTCCCATTTTTGCCGTTTTACTCTTCACAACGTCGATCTTCAAATTATGCAAGCCTTCAATTATTATGTCCGCTCTTTTACGCCCTGACCTTCGCTTTAATATTCGCGTCCACCCGAATGCAACTATTGCGCGCGCAACTGCATTTTTGACATATTCGGGATAAAAATATATACGAAATCGTAGACAATTAATACAAAGCCCCTCGGCGCAAGCTTTTCTCTAACGCGCGTTTCCAGTTGTGCGTTTTCGCGCGGTGTCGGAATTGCAAATCCACGGCGACAAATTTGCATTAATTAAAATATAAGTAACCGAGACGCGCGTTTGTTTAAACAATACAACCTTATAATGATTATAGGTATTTTTTATCGGTGTTCGTATATTCGTTTAATTAAGTTTAATGATATTTGAAATGCTTCAAATTAACAAATATTTTATTGACGAGCGACGCGTGAATTTCGGTTTTAATCAGATTCTATAATTCGTGCAATGCTCGTTCAATTTCATACATATATAATACGAACAATTTAAAAATAATATTTTCATATAACCATTATTTGTATTTTGCTCCTTGTATAACATCCGCGCACGCAGCGAATATATATATTTATTATTAATATTTTATTTGCGATAATAGTAACTGGTTCATAAGAAGAAATAATTCTAATCGAATATTATGTAAAATGCTAACATGATTAATTAATTTTCTACAGCGATTCATACACATTTAATCATATTCACGTTACATTATATTGCAGAAATATATTTACTTTATATAATTGAAAGAAATTAACATAAATACTTGGCGAAAAATATTTCTATATATATAAATATATATTTCGTTCGGAGTTCTGCTTTAAAATATAAAAACCATCAAAATTTTTTTTAATAATAAATTGTAATAATAATAATTGTTTTTCTTTAAAATTTTAGAATATCTTTTATAGTAATACAATTATATAATGTTAATTATAATATTTAACTGCATATTTTAAGCTTTTATCGATTACTGACATTGAAAAACATTATTCATTGCTATTAACATTATAAATGTTTATTTGGTAATGTTATTTTCAATAAATCTGTAAAAATCTTAATTATCGAGCGACAATAAAATTATATGCATTATTGCATGCACGTGCACTTGGAACAATATTTCCGTCCAACCTATATGTTTGTTTCAGATTCACGATTTATTAAATAAAATACTTCTAACGTTTCAACGTTTATTAATTTCATGAACAGAATAAGTTATTTTTAAGATTTATTTTTCCATGAATATTTTGCATGAATGAAATAATTATAATCCATTAATGTTTTCTCCATAAAAATGTTTTCAAAGAAATTTTATATTAATATTTATAGTTTTATTCTTTTAAGGCTGGCAAATAAGTTTAAAAGTTTAATATTGATTCAACATTGCGATAATGAACCGAAAATCCCTTGATCAGTCACAAAGTAAATAATAAATTATTAAAAAAAGATTAATAAAATTGAAGAAACGGAGATTTCCAATATCAGTGTCATTCGCATCGATCTGATATCGACAAAATGATTGTTTATTCAAATGTATTCTATATGCAAAAGTGAATCTTTAACTTACACTATCTTTAACAACATTGTTTTTTCAAATATATTTCCCGCATGAAAATACGTGAGATTCGTTTTTGACTATTTTCATACTTATTTGTGTACAACGATATATTTAATATACATTATAATATATTCTAAATTTCTTATAAATAACAATTTTTGTATTTAAAAAATAAGGTAACACAAAATATGATTTCGATATAAAAACAAAATTATAACCAAAAATTAAACAATATTTTTGTACGATTATAATTTACAGAAATACATTTTCAAAGTAAAATTTTAGAAGCAAAATTACGTAGTGAATTTATGTTAAATTACATAAATTTAAAGTACAAATTTCCTTTGCTTGAATTTAATAATTTAAAGTAAATATTTCCAACGAACATGGTTCGGTTCGATCTAAAAGTATATAATAAACAATTACTG
>JABFQC010002535.1:0-15887 GCA_022817085.1 Psilanteris sp. ZL-2020
GGTTAGAAGTGCTCCCAGTGAGAGGAATTCTGTCGCAATCCTCGAGGTCTTCACGGGAACTCTTTTGCATCTCGATGCGCTGCTTATTTTTATGCATTCGAAGTGCGATTTGAATCAGTTTGGACTTTCGATTTACTCCGTAAAATTATAATGCCAAAACTGTGTCGAATATTGCGATTGGAATGAGAAATTACACAAGTTTTTTTCATTATAATTCAGTTGTGCAATTTTTAGCGCGTCGCACACTCGTCGGGGACTTACACGGACGTGTGTTATATTCTATCTCGCGGATTTTCGAATTTTCGTCGAAATGATAATTTCAGCGAAATAAAAACGACCGTCTCACAACGTAATTTGATCAAATGAAAATTAAGTCATATCGCATTGCGGATCAAGAATTTACGAAATTTTGTATATTCTTGTTACAAAAACCGTCTTATTTTAAAGCGTATTATCGAGGCGGCTTAATTTGGTTAACAAATCATGTAATAATAATTGTCTTCGTACATCGCACGTATAACGTACACTTTATTTGAAGTAATTCGTTTTATTTTTGTAAATTAAATCGACGTTTAATTTCCGACGTTTCGGGCTTGCTGTAATTTAAAAATATGGCTCGAAATGTTTCTCAATTAATTATATATATATATATATATATATAAATTTATTGCTGAAAGATTATTTGTTATACCTTTTATTTCAACGTAAATTATATTTATGGCCGATTTATAAACAATAATATATATGGATTTTAATACAATCAAGTTGTCATTTTATAAAAAAATAAAATTTTCATTTCAATGACAATTAATAGTTTTCCAATGATTGTGAAAATTAAGTTAGTTATTTTTGTTTAAATACATAGAGTTTTGTATATATATTTTATTTATCACAATAACACGTCTATGAACATAATTTAGGTGAAAATGAATCCTTCTATTATTATACACCTGTTTTTGCATTGTAACTGACGTGCTGAGTCATACGGATTCAAACAAAAAATGATTTTCATCGAAATGACGACGCATTGTAACCGCAGACTAACGTGAGTCACTCTGTTAAAGACATTTGCTTTCGCACGAGTTACTTCAGTAACTATTTCCACGAAAACATTGGATTAGATTTGCATTGACCTCACGGAAGTAGAATCTTAATAACAAAAAATTCGCAACGATGTTACTCATGGGTTTTATATCTGAATCCAAATTGCTGTACCGACGTTTCAAAGAAGCTTACTGTACACATTTCTTCATTATACAGGAGGAGAATAAAATAAATTAAATAAGAGATCATTTTGATAAAACGTTTGTAAAGCAATTCGCCGCTATTAACAATGAACTTTTTAATATTAAATCGAAATAAAATACAAATGTTCGTAATCAAATTTCCTATGACGAGTTTCGTTGTTATATTTTAAACTAATATTTGAAGAAAAAAAAAATCATTTGTGAAAGAATATGTAAAAACTGGGACGTTTGGAAATAAATCCGTCGACAAAAAATGAACGAATTACAGACAGGTAAAATACAATGTATTATAAATAATAGTAACCATTTTTTATACGCGCGTAGAATAGTTGCTCATACATAAATCATGAGTATTTAAGTAAATGTTAATTAAACTTTTTGTCACAGTAAAAAATATTTGTTTACACACAACCGTTATATTGATGCCACATAATTATATACATGCTTTACATACAATACATACAATACAAACTTTCTACGGTATGATTTGCTAACTACATTTATACCCTTCGTAAACATTGACACATATCTGCAAATAATTATAAACTTTGCGATTCAAAATGATCAAACTGAATGCATATTATTGTCGCAAAAACAATCATTTTGTTCTGTTTTATGTATTTTACCGCGAATATTTGCTAGCCATTAAAATACTTCCTGATACAACGGATATCGCAGATATATCTATATATAATTCAAATTTCATTTGTTAAAAGCAAATCACCGCATAACAAATGCGTTTATTCGACAATCAAAGATTCATAAGGAAAATCTGTCCTCAAATTGTATACCCGATACACTTGTATACACTCGCGATGCATATTAGTATTTAGATACGAATTTTAATGTTTACCTTCGAACCTGTATAAAAAGCACGATTTTCCTTTGAAAAGTACGCGTTGATCGTACGTTTGATTTGATTAACAGTTTGTGTTCACTGTGCAATTGTCTTGTGCAAATACACACTCGACGAAATACCCGCGAACCGGCAAACCCATTAAGGCCAACCAAATCATTTTGCAGGACCATTTGCTGGGCGCAAATTCAAAAAAAAACGTATGCCGTTGAAATTCTCTCGAACGCGATATCCCCTTGTTCGTCGAGCACTGCGCGTCGTCGGCCGTGTGTGAGAAAAATATTAAAACTAAAAATTGCCACGCGTGACATAATATTTCCTTGAACGCGATGACAAATGATGTCAGAAGCATAAGTCAGGCAGCACCGCGAGCGCTCTTCCGGCTCTCGGCATCTCGCAGACGACGTCCATCGACGGCGACGATAATTCCAGCCGATAATCCGCGACAAACATCCGGATTCCGCAACGCCGCAATAAATAACGATAATGAATCTAGCTATTTGCCGCACCCACGCAGGTGTTAGGAGCGCAGATATGGCCAGATACTCGCGCGAGCTACCGCGGTTCGCGCTGCTCAATTCGAAGACATATAATTCCGTACGCGATTGAGAGACGAAAGTGATCGCGCGAGGTGTAAAAACGTGATGCAACTGCAACGCGCTGGGTGTGTCCGATATGTGCGGAGTCATAACCCTGCTTACCTCTTTTTACGAGACCGAAGGGAATTTAAATAGAATCGACGATATGTTAATAGAACAACGTCGTTATTGTAATATTATTCGCGTCAGCGGAGGCATTGTATTTGCGTCGGGCATAAAGACATTTCACAAATGTCGGTATTTCCTTTATCCCGCACGAATGACGTGGTCAAAATTTTGATATTGTCTGTCGAAGTATCGAACGGTTTTTGTGCGCGATATTAAGCCGATTGGAAATGCCTTGCGTAATGAAAAGATTGGTTACAGAATACTCGAGTCCGTGCTTTACAGCCGAACCATACGCAACCGAAGTCGTTCGATTATTTTCTTTGAAAAAGACACCGCGAGTTGCCGGCTCTTTGACGTTTGTTGCCAACTGGTATTTAATGGGAGCAACTTCAGGTGCTTTGAAATTTTGAAAAAAAAATTAAAAAATGCAATTTAGAGCGCGGCTTACGAATCCGATTGGATGATGGGGGCAAAACTTATCGGCTTTTAAATCATGTACTTGGGGATACGTGTCGCAACTTTCGAAACGTTTTTATGCTAATTATAATTATCAATTACGGGGTATCGTGAATCTGCAGATATTGTGCGCGGATCATTCAGATGATAATGGATATATAATAATTTAATTAGGAATCATTTCGAATTGCTCAATCACGAAATTTAGGTAAGCAGATGATTCTTAAATTTGTCGACCGGTATTCTTTCATAACAACATAGTTTTTTTTAATAGTCGAGTACTTATGGTATTAGAATGGCATTTGTTGTCGTTATAAATGTTGGTAGTAGAGTTTAATATAATTATGCGACAAAGGTCGATGTAATAATTTTTATGTTTTGCTTTTATTCCTACGGATTGTACCTTAGTCGTTAATTACATATTATGATGTATTGTATAATATATGTATATAAAATATTATTACAAATAAAAGTGGATAAAAAATTAATTTAGCCTGTAGGTAACAGACTGGAATGGTATAAAAAATTACTAAAATGGATTCCTTCAACTGGCAGCAGTGGACACGTATAGCAGCTATTAAAAAAGGATTTTTATGGGCATTTGAACTTGAAACTGCATACGCAATCCATGCGCATCGTAATATTTTTTTTTATCGAGTATAGTTTTTATGGATATAAATGCAAATGTTTCCATACAAAGTGATATAATTTAAATGAATATCGTTTAATTTCCTGTAACGACACTGAATATTTGTTTTGTCAAAGTATATTGCTTTATTCTATATTTTTTATATATTATGAACAAATGTGAGTCATAAGAATCATCTGTATTTTTCTTTATATATATATATGTATATATATGCATAGTTTTAGTTATTTATTTTGAGTTCTATAAATGTCATTTTTTAGTTTTAATGTTTAATAATTGTTATAATAATTTTGTTATTACAAAAAGAAAATTTATTCAAAATCGCAATAATATAATGACAAACAAAAATAAGTTTTTATATAAATAATACGTTTATGACATTCTATTAAAATCTTTAAAAAAAGTTAAAGCCAAGCATTTTCCATTTTATTAGAACAGTTTATGGGAGAATTAATAATGAATGATATCTTAATTAAAATATAAATAATAATGTAAAATTTAATTTCTTAATAATTCACATTTTATGCGAGCCTTTGGAATATCTTTTTCATACTTCTGAATATTGTAATAAAACTATTTTTTATCCTGCTTCTTTGCCAACCGGATTCTTTACATGGTATCCTATTTGTATTTTCATCGTTAAAGTATTTACATTTAAAATATTTTCTACTAGCTGCAATCTGGAATTCCCTATTCGTTTAACATTTAAACATTACTGCGTGTGCATAATAAGAATTCATAATTTAACGTTTTCAAAATTAACATACAAATTACTTGGTTTTTACTTATAATTCAAATTAATTTATTTCATTGTATAATTATTATAATACATATTAAATTATATAACTTAAAATTTATAAAATATACATTGTAAATATAAAATATTAAGAAAAGTATAAATATATTAACTATATTTGATTTGTATAATTAAATTTCTTATCATTAATCATTACAATTTTGTAATTTTGTAATTTTAATAAATATTATTTTAATAATTACAATTTTTATTAAAAATTTGCAAGCATAAAAGAAGTATATCATTGTTCAATTACAAATTATCGCGAATTTTGCAACGTCTGTTTTTCTGAATGTAATAAATAAGACATACAAGAATATAACAAGTTAGTTAAAAAAAAATTGTACAGTTCCCAAAAGTCCAATGCTGGCTGATATAAAAATGATCGTTTTATTCCGATTAATGATACGCGTAAACATTGCACTTAAAAAAATTGTATGCAATAAATTACTACGTTAACTTCAGAAAAGACATAACGCCGTTTTTGCTTACAAGCAATCAGTCATTTTTGCAGCTCGAGTAAACATTTGCGATACACCGAGAGCAATAAGAAAAAAAGCTGAATTATCCGCGGATTATCCGGCATTAGAATAGACCACCCTGCTTAGGAACGGGGGCAAACGAAATTGCTTCTTTTTCCGAGTGCGCGGTTGTTTTGCCTGGTGATCACGATTTTTCGGAATCTCTCTCGGCAAACTTTGGTCTCGGTGCTATGTAATCACGACGAAATTGGATGCTTCTCCCGGAATCGTTGTTACTTTCTCGCAGTTGGTAAGAAGAATGACGATAAACACAAGACAAAGACTGCGCCGTTATAAAAAATTTATCTGAGTTACTTGGAATTCGATTATGCTCGAAAGAAAATTTAGCTGACACTTTGGATAAACGCCCGTTCCTGCTGCCGCAAGATGGAAATGGCTTTTAATTCTTACGGCGCGTCATAAAACCATGAAATGTTGCATTATATATATATAGATATATATCTATAGACATGTATATATTTGTAACTAGATGGCACCATTTTAATTTGATTATAACGAATTTAAAAGGAAAACTGTTATATTTTCAAATTATTCGTTGAGTCGCTTTGACATTTGTTTATGGGGTGTGATTTATTTTACATAAACATCCAATCAAATCAATTATTCTGATTCAAACCAAAATTAATAGCCGAGTTCATAATCACTTAATATTATCAATCGTAACGAAGTATCGAACATTCGGCATTACACAGATCAGTTTATTGATTATGTTCACAAATTATTCGTGTCATTTTTTGTCTTACGCTACGCTGGTTCGAATCCCCAAATTGTGCACGCATTTTGTGACTCAACGCTTATACGCGAGTACGCGTAAAAGAATGCCTGCGGTTTTAAAAAACCGCGTACTTCCCGGTAGAAAACGAAAAGAATACGAACTTTGATCAATGACGACATCTTGGTTGTCGTGAGCGATCTCTTAATAATCAGTATAACATCAGTTATTACACTCCATGAACACGTCTCATTGATTTTAACAGCGCTTATTATGTCATTAAGCAAACGAATAATACTTTGTTTTTAGGTTGGTTAATCTCGTTTTATTTTCACTTTTTTTTGTCACTTGTTTTTTCGCTCTCGCAAATCGACCTTTGTCAAGGTACCGAAATTGATAGTAATCTGAGCGTAGACAAACGAACCTGCAGCCGTTTTTTTATTTCTAATCAAGTCACTACACAATGAAATTTGAACGACGAGAACAAACGCGTACAAGCAACATCCATGATATAATTCCGTTCTTGCAGAAGGTCAACGTTTTTGGTGCTCGTAATTTCACTGAAATTTAAATGTCGTCGGAGATCTACAGCGTGAAACGATCTCGATGATCGTTTCGTTATTGCGCGTGTCAATTCAATCGTATGATTAATTATGTTATTCTAAGCCAAAGATTATCGTTTACATAAAAATACACTCCGACGAGTGTCTTTTTTGTATTTCGAGTACTCGAGATTACGTATCGGTTAGTTTACTCGTTGAAACGAGATTTGTTTATTCTCTTATTCACTCTTACACCACGGAGCTTCTGTTACAAAATGGAATCGCTTCTCCGTGGATGTTTAAATTTTGAAATTGGCGCGGAGACAATTAAAAAGTGAATGTTACATAAAATCCAGATTTTTTGCGAAACAAAATTATGCAATGTTATGAATGACTGGTTGATTCTTCAAAGGATTAAATTTAAATGCTAGAGTATGTATTCAATTCTAACGTAAGTCATACGCCGCGGGTGCCGTTTTGTATTTTATCACGCGTATCTTTATACAAGAAGTTATGTCCCCCGGTCGAATAAAACTTGTAAACTAATTGCGCGTTTCCAAAATTATTGTAGCTGCGATAAAACTGAAAAACAACACGTCGTTGAGTTTATTATATTTTACGTAATATTTCACGCAAACGGTACACGTTCGGACGAAAACTTTGTTAAAATTGTCATCAATTAAAACCGTCAGCAATTTAAACCAGTCAACTCATATATTCGTTTCATCCATTACGCGTACAACATAATGGTAACGTATAACAACCACGAAAATCTCAAACGCATTCTGAAAATCATTAATTTCACTAGAATGTTGGGTCATGTTTAAAATTATCTACACATTTTTCCTGATTGTAATCGGGGAATGATCTCGAGTTACGTTTCATCATTCGTGATACGCGTTACTTCATTTCATTTTATATATACAATCACGTAACTTAACAACTGTAATTTTTGGGTGGCCAAAATGTATGTATTCTTTTCTTGTTTCCAATCATTTATTGACACTCCAAAACTCTTGTCGGAATTAAAATTAATGACATTTGGTATTTAGTCACCTCGTACTATCTCTCGAGGAAAAAGCACAACGTTTGATTTCACTATTAAATATCATGATAAATTTGTTATTGAGACGATGCAAATGTGTCAGCTGATAATGAAATATAGATGACGTGAATTAGTATTGTATTTAGCGGATACCGATTTTCTGATTACGAAACTTACGTTTTTCGTATATCATCACCGAGAAAAGTATATTTAAAGAGATTAAAAGTGCGGTTTCAATAAAAATGATTCGCAACGTTTCGTTGGGTTTTAGGAACACGTTATGATAATTCCATTGATTAATTGAAATGGCATAAAAACTATTTGGCGTTTATGATAGAACGGCGAAGTTGGGAGTGACCTCGGCTGGGAGGTGAAGGAGGTTTTGGGAGTAGAGGGGTGGAAAAAGAAGTGCGTTGGCACAAGAGGAAGCAACTATCAGGGTGTAGCGAGGTAGCAATGTGCTCGAGCGAGCATGATACTTCTGTTACGGTGTCTTGCGAGTAAGTCATTCGTTTGTGATACGCTCCGACCCCTGAATCTGTTGGAATCACATGAGCCTCGTCACGGGAAACTGTCCATATATGAGAGTCTTATAGCAATAGGAAACGAGCGTCGCTTTAGATGCAACCAAAGTTAATGCTATGCAAATTCCATTTCATTTTCTCGGATTTAATGATAAATTATCTTAAAGTCAAAATCAAATTTCAAATTGAATAATACAAATGAAATAGGAAATGAAGGCAAAGATTAATATTTTATGGCACAAGTGAATAGAAATATTATATATTGTTGTAAATGTTAAGTTACTAGATACAATTATATCTTCAATAAAATACTATGTAACTAAAACAAAATTTAAGGTATTTCTTGTACGCTTACTTTATTTATTACAAAATTTACTACGTTACGTTTAAAAATTGTTTATTTTAGTATCGTAGTTTGTATTATAACATTTTTCTAAATGAAAAAATTTAAACCGCAATACTTTTACAATTACACACGATTGCAGAGAATAATGACAAAATTTAATTACAATGGTCAATTTATTGTGAAATATTGATGAAGCTGATTGGCTGAATCGTGTATTATGATTATCTAAAATAGATTACTATATATTATACATATAACTATAATAGCAATTTACACTGTTCGCAATGTAATGTGGTTTTCTTTAATGATAATATATGAAATTGCGGGTTCATAAATATTATAGACTTACAGCATTTTAGTATTAAAAATCTTGGATTGTAATAAGGATATAATGTTAATCGACGATGTAGTTATGTAGACTAATGCAATGTCATCGTGTCTTGGATTATACTATGTTAAATGAGACGTTTGTGAACAATACGTATATCGTTGTGCAAAGTGTTCAATATAGTCATTTTCCGGTTAAAGTTATATATGCAACAGACATTTCCAGGAAGTCTATTCTATTAGCGCAAACGATTATCGATTGGTCATATTAATGCCGTTTGATTATGCATATTTTACTTTGTGCCAATTATTTATTAATTTAAATGTATGTTAACAGATGTTACTTTTAAGCCATAAAAATTATGATGTATCTTATGTAAGTTCATAAACCGCGTAAGATAATGTGTTACTGTTCATAAATAATGCGATAAAATAGCATTTTCTTGCAAAACGCATTTACACTTATCGAAATAAATTTTGAGGCATACAAAATTTAAATTTCATTTAAAAATGTACGTATAAATTTGTTATGTTAATATATTTTAATAGATATAAAATATTTTAGTCGAATCATGAGTGACTCTCTTGTAAAGGACATTTTGAACTTTTATTTGCCATTTTCTGTAAATAAATATTTATAAAGAAATAAATATGAATAAGTATATTCTGTGTTTAATGGTTTAATTATTGTTACAGTATAATTTTAATATGTTCAATTGATGTAAAAATTTATTAATAAAATATATGATTTAAGAAATATGTGTACATTTAATGTTGAAATAACAAGCGACTTTAATTTACTTTTGACCTAGTAATTGTTTTGATATCTTAAATAAGTAACGTGTTCGATTTTTGAAAATTGCAATATTTTCCTTTTCAGCTATATAACGGCAATTAAATTGTATAAAAATACACTTTTTAAAAATAAAAAAAAATTTTAAGTTGAAATTGCACGAGGATGAATACAAATTCCATAAATCATATTCTGTATATATGACATCAATCTATTTTATAAATTGTTATGTTTAAGTTTAATTATTTTTACATGCATAAATGTAAAACAAAATAGTTTTTAGAATACAAATTAATGTATGCATATATTTGATTTCGCAAGCAAAGTACGCTTTTTGCATACCTTTGTGCGTCATTGTTTACATAATAAATTTCTCTTTGTAATACAATGCGAAAAAAAGCTGAAAAATTATAGTGACAACAGTTAAAATTTCAATTTTTCAGCATTCATACAAATTCAGGGTAATCACGATTACTGTTACCAATTTTTAGCATATGTTGCACTTTATGTTATATTCTTGTAGATTTTTTATGATCAGTTACAATTACTTTTATGTGTACCATAAAATTATGTATTATAACATGTGTATACAAATTTATGTGAAGCACACGTTGGATTTATATTAAACAACGTATGATACTTAATTTTAATTTCTGAAGTATAATTTTTTAAGCATTGAGTTTGGAAATGTTGTAATTTAATCTCATCAAAAATATAAAATTTTATTCATATTTTATGATTTGCTATTGTTTTTAATAGGGAGTATAAGTGAAGAATTTAATGTTTATAGGTTCACTATCATATACATTGTATTAATATTCCAAAAAAATTAATAATTTTTTCACAAAGTTACTAATATGATATTAATTCGAATTTATGTTTACGTTTTAATTATAATATACATTATTTAATATTATAGATTTTTTTTTATTTTGTGAATAAATTTAAAAATATTTGTGTACGCTAACCTTTACAGTATTATTTTTTGTAGTTCTATATAAAGTAAATATTATACACTTGTACATTTTACACTATTTTGATTTTATAAAAAATATATTAAATGAATATAATATATTTTTAATTTTTTTTATCTTTATAATGGCGTTATTATGATGAATTGTAATTCGTTTTTAGAAAATATTAAACCAGTAATAACTACAGTTCAACAATATTATCATATCAGTATCAAATAGTATAATGTTTGTGGATAAACAAAATTTTATTGTTTGATTTTTTAATATAAAATAAATGAATACTTCCGACGCACCAATTAAATTTCGGAAAAAGCGGAATTGTACCATAAAACCATATAAATGAAATTTTGCTATTAAATGAACGGGATTAGATTACATACAGCAAACCACACATTTTGTTTCATAAATCATAGTAAAAAGTTATAATATAATAAACAAAATATTATTTTTCTTATTTAACATTACATTGTGTTATGTTAATTTATACTACATTTTTACAATAGTTTATAAGACAAGTTTAAAGTTAATAAGCACACTTTCAATTTAGTTTATTTTATAGTAAAATTTCAATTAAACTGATCTTCATTATAATTTCAATAGCAGTATTATTTTTATTATTCAAGCAGTATTGGCGCAAAGAAAATGATTTCAAATTTCGTCCAAGTTTTATTAATCACGCAATACATTTTGAAAACAATATGTTTACATTCCTAAAATAATTTGAACCAGTGAATAGTAATGAAAAAACTACAAAACTTGATTATTATATTTTCAACAGAACTCTTCCTCTATACAAACCAATTAATAAATTCCCGCTCGTTCAAAACACGGCATATAATATCCAAAAATGACAAAAAACATGAAATGAAAAACAAACATTTTCGAATCGATCAGTCGATTGAACGACAAAAACTAAATTGATTCGAATTCCGTCGAAAGCCGTGCCTACGTTTTAATATATTCTTGCCGGTAATTATAGTAATATATAATATAATATATAATATAGAAACGTTTTTTCCATTCTAGATGCGCGAGTTCCTGCGTGTACTACAACCAAACAGCGTATTATAAGAGTGAAAACAAGAATGCCGATTATCGTAAATTATAGGAGATTTGCCGAGCGAGGCAAGATATCAATCAGTTGTCTGAAATCACGGTTGCGCCAAATACGCATAAAGAGAAGCGAAGAAAGACTATTTCCCATGAAAATCGGACACAGCGTGACCTCCGGGATGATGGTATCGTGGGCCCACAGGTGGGAGCGGACACTCGGGGGCGATGCATCGTTGACGAGAAGTTGCGTTCCCGGAAGTAGGTGCGTACTCGGTTCCTTGCGACTCGCGACGTTGCTAATAGCTCTGCTGGAAACGATATCGACTATTCGTTATTGTTGTCGCTAATGTGCGAGTCGACGCGATACACGTACGTACGCATACCGACATGACCGGTCTCGTAAGCTGTGGGAAGAAGACCAGAAGGCACCCAGGCATATCCGAAAGGAAAGGAAGCTCCGCGAACCTCAGTTCCGCTCGTTCTCTCGTCTTCCTATACCATTTTCTCTCCGTCTTCTTTCAATCCCGCGTCCAAACTTATTACCTAATCGTAATGCCACGCAACGCCATATTGGCAAATCCAGGCCACGTTTCGTCCTGGAAAAGTCGCGCGCTTACTAGTTAATTAATTAATTAATTAATTAATGTTGCGCTGGGAAAGATTTGTGAACTAAAAATTTACGAATCACGACCAGTCGCACGGGGTGTGTATGTTACGTCTGGCTTTGTCTACTGACAGGATATGACGGTTTGTGACATCTAGAGCTCAAAATGATAATATTTTTACAGTCCGATTTCAACGAATGTTTCGTCGAATTAAAAATCTGGAACGGTGTCAGTGGAATATACACTGAGAAAAATTATATATGAAATTTTAATATTTATAAAATATACGCACTTGGACTTTTATGGTGGTTCTTCAATCGATTTTAACAGATATTGCGGATTTCGTTATATTTTCATTAATTTATTCAATAAATGTATACGTTTATTTTTCGTGTATAGTAATATTTTCTCATTTCTGTTGAATTTATTTAATGTTAAGAAAATCAATTTAACATAACATTAAAAACGTAAATAGAAAATTAGTTTTTGAGGTTATAAAAAAACGAATTTACTAATTACGTCGAGATTTTCAATTGCAATTTTATATTTATTATAGAAAAATAATTTCCCATCAGCAAAAAATGTGGGAAAATTCTTGCATTTTATTAAAAAGCAAAATTTAATTTTATTAAAAACTGTAATAAAAGAAAACACTATTCCGTTACATTAGACTTAAAGAACTTCCTTAAGTGAAAAACCATGGAATTTACTATGTTTAGCAGTAATATTTTCGGATAAAGCAGTAAATTTCTACGTAAAAAAAGTAAATTTTTCGGCTAAAACTACCAAATTTTATGGTTGGTCGCTTAATATTACATAATAAGATCGTATTATATAATAGTAATTTTTCATGTTTGCTTTTTCTCACTGTATAATCCTTTTTCTTATCATTTATGTTTCCGATTATTCGAAATGTGCGTGACGCACGGGTTTGTGTGTTCCTTTTGTAAACGCGTAATGATAATTGGCGATTGAAACAAAATGCGCGAAAGAAAATGAGTACAATGTTGCAAAATTTGTAAATTATTTCGGATCCGTAATTAAGCATTTTGTTTTTAACGGAAATACAAAATACCAATTGTGTACGATGCATTTATGTTTAAATTTAAATGTGGTATTAAAAATTGTGAGCCGTAAATTTTGTTCGCAGGTGTGTTTATTGTTTTCTGTCTTTGTGTCACGCATTTATTACATGCCATTATTTCATTTCATGAAAACAAACAGAATGCAAATTATATTTATTTGTTACGTTTAATTATACACAAATAAAATAAATAAACATGCAGCGCTATACTGAAATATATATATAAAATTTGCTTTGTCTGTCCGTGGAAGAGATGTTACTTTATGTTTTAATACAATTTTGAATTATTTCAAAACGTATTTTTAAATTAATGAATAAGCATTTCCAAATAAAAGTTACTTTTTGAATAGTTTTTAATAATGAACTAATGAAATAAATGTGACACAAAATATATGTACTATTAAAAATAATTTGTCGTTCGTCTATGACACACATATTATGAAATGTTATTAAATAATATCATTTTTAATGCAAAAGTAGAAATGACAACGAAATATCTTATTTTATTCGCGGGTAGCAGTGACATCTGTTGTAACACGATTATATTAATGAAGAGTCTTTTTGAATTGCATATATATTAAACAGTTTTTTATCACGCAATTAGGTATATTACATTTTACTGACGCGAGTTAGATAACAATTATCGCGTTATAGCATGCATAATAATATTGTGTCAAAATTATCATATATCGTATAATTTGAGTATGTATTCAAAAAATTTCTGATAACTAATATAAAATCGAAAACAAATGTTATTTATATATTTGAACGTCCACTGGTGTTGTAACCATTATGACAATCTTTTGTGTATACATTTAAAAACTGTTTAATAAAAGTGTAATTTATTACATAAAGGTGTGTTTAAATATTTGAAAATGAAATGAATATTAAATTAAGAAAAAAACAAAAAAAAAAAAAAAACAAACCAACAGAAATGTTTTTATTTGTTTATTGTTCTTATTACCAAAGTAAAAATAATTTCAAGCGATGCTTATTTTCGATTTGACATTACTTACCTTCGAAAATCAAATAATGCACTTTATTCGCAACGTTAGTTGCACCGCTCGCATATAATTATTTATTAATATCATTAATTCAATTTTTATGACACGAATTTTGATATTTATTTACTTTATATATCACGCTCAATTTAATTCCATATATTAAAAAATATAGCCCAGTTGTTTGAATAAGCTTTCTTTGTTTATGAGCTGACCTGAATTAAAATTATTACCGCAACTTGTATTTCTTATATATATGTCACAATTTAAGTGCTCTTCAGAAATTAAAATGCAAAGCCATTGCTCAATATAAAATGAGCCATTAAAACTAATTAAAAGTAGTCAAATTTTATTTCCTTCCGGTAATAAAAAGTATTTAACAGCTCGGCTCGCTGGAAGAACTGTTAAATTGATATTTAACAGAGAATAGGCCGAAAAGCGAAGCGCTCGAAGTAGTCAATTCCTAATTAAATCACTATTTTAATTATTTTTTTATTACGCCGTTTATAATCCTGTGTATAAAAATACAATTATACGACTTTTCTTGCGAAGCAGAGAAAACGTACATCATCCAGTCTGAATGAATAATTCCGGATCAGTTTGCCCGAGCGTCTGCATTAAACGCCGTTTCATCATTGATTACGTATTTATCTATTTTTCAGTCCACAAATCACACTCTTATTATTGTGTCTAAGCTTCTACTCTCGACTAACGTCTAATGTCACGTGATCAATGAGTTTGCAATCATACGACAATGGTTTATGTTAATGTTGGAAAGTGTCGCCGCCACAATCGGTGCTGCCATTGAGATATAAATTACACATTTATTGGTACCCTGCCATGATCCAACCGTGTGTGCGTGCGCGCGCGTGTATTCGCGCCTAAGAATCATGATCCGAACAAGCGCGTTCAATGTTATTGTTACATTCCGCGGTTTCCACGTCGCGACCAACGTCCCTTTAATGTATCCTAAAAATGAATCGAGCGAGATTTATATTATTGATTCGTTTACAGTTCTACAGGTGGAACAAATAAAATATATCCCGAAAAATACACCGAGTTGCATACTTGGGTTAATATTTATTGACGTTCGGAAATTGCAATTTAAAGGGTGAATGAAAACTATTAAGGCAATTCGGATAAATATTGTCGGTTTAAAAAGGTTTACACATTGAAACGCGCTTTTAACGCGCGGCGATAGTTTTTTTCGATGCTTTTTTGGATGAAACTTACATCTGCAGTTTGAAGTGAAACGTACAATTTGAGCTCTGGAATTAGAGTCGTTTCAACAGTTGGCTCTGGAATACGTGAAACTAATACACGTCGATGCTAATGACAGGACATAAAAGTCCTTGCTATCTATTCCTTAGACTTCGGCGCAAATTGGACAAACTGCAAGTTGAAATAACATATGTAAGCAAGTTTGTTGACTAATTACGACGCATATATCATTTGAGAGCTACTTAAAGCGTTCAGCGCCGGCAAATATGATTGAAAATGAACATTAGTTGTTAATTGGGGGTATATCGCTTTTAACTACCGATTTACGTTCGGAAATTGGTATTAATATAATTTAGAAAAAGTCATTTTCATTAGATTAAAATATTACTGGGACATAGAAGTAATTC